>JABFFE010000217.1:0-26118 GCA_013623625.1 Fusarium setosum | reverse complement strand
ATAATTAAGTCTTAAAAATAAAAAGCCTTATATTAAAGTATATTATTTCTAAATATAAAAAGATATAATTATAGCTAAGTTCTAAGATTTTTATTAAAAACTAAAAACTAAGATTTTAGTCTTAAAGAAGAGTCTAAGGCTAACTTTAGTTAAGATACTAAGATACTTATAAGAGTTAAAAAGAGTAATAAGACCTAGAGGTTAAAGGCCTAAAAATAAGATTAAGAGCGACTAATAGGCTCTGCTTAGCTAGAAGAGTAATTATAGCTAATAGGGGCTAATAGAGGGCTAAGAGAGGCTAATAAATAGCTAAGCCAAAGCTAAGCTAGCGAGTAAAAAGGCCTTAAAAGCGGCGATCTATAGTAGGGCACGTATCACTTGAGTTTCATCTCATAATACCAGAATATTAATCCAACCCCCGCTATGATGATACCTTTGCTATCCTGGTTAAAAGCCGTGCCTGTCAAAGAAATCATGCGCTGCCTTGAAAGTCAACTGCGCCGTGCGGTGGAAGTTGTTGTTATGCCCTGTCTCTGCAACATTATAGAACTCGAAAGGCTGGGCATTAGGAAACGCATTGGCTGTCTTGGCCGTGATAGATGAGTCGCCTGTTCCGCAATCGCCTTTGTGTCCGCCCGCAATAAGATCAAGCGAATTAGCACCGCAGAAAATCTGGTCCTCCTCGCCGTTGAGAGCCATGACAGGGACTTTGACGCCCGGAGCAGGTTGACTTCCATCTAATGCAGTCAAGGCTTCGCCAAGATTACTACTTGCAAGTTAGTATATCGTCATGTGAATCTCTAGGGGAAGCTTTAATGTAATGGGAGGGCCTTACGATGTTCCTCGGGTGTCGAACTGCTGATCCGCCACCGCCTTGTCATAGTCGGCGTCGTAGAAAATGCCTTCGGTTCCACTCTCAGATGCCGCGCCGAGGTAAGTCTGGTCGAGAGCGTATGAGGTAAAGTGCAGCGGGTCTGCTAGAATGGCAGGTATAAAAGGGCCGGCCAAGACCACGCCAACCACCGTCTTGTTGAGGAAGGGCGTGTACCCTGTCAACATGTACGCATCTACAGCGTCTGGATGCCGCTGCCCCAGAACGTTGCCGACGAGTGACCCTAGCGAATGGCCAGCGTATATGACCTTGGAGAACTTGACTCCGCCTAATGCGCCAGTTCGGGCCTGTTGGATGACTTGATTCAGCACCTCGGCCTGCAGGGGCAGCTGGCAGAAGAGTGCGCCGTCGGGTTTGGACGATTCTCCATTGCACAGGCGGTCAACGGCAAACGTGGAGTATCCCTGAGCAGCGGCATACTCTTGCCAGGAATACTCAGATCCAATGAAATTGCCGTCACCGTCCGAGCCTGTCCAGTAGTGCCTGGAAAATGTAATGCCGTGGACAAGCACCTGCAAGGTTGCCGCGCGCTTGGCAACTTGGACAGAAGGGTGACAATAGCGGCCGCGAATTGTGTAAGTTCCGGACGACAGCACCTCGGGCAATCCGTTGAGCAGGGAAGGGAAAGTTCCGGAATCAGTGTCACCGCTTGCTGCTTCAGTGAGGTTGAAATCAACCGGGATAGCCTTGCGCGGAGCGGTGGCAGAGACTTCGATGGCGACGTTGTCGTCACATTCCAGAGCCCCTGATGCCGCGCCGATAGAGAAAATAGCCCAGCAGGCGTAATGCAGAAACTTCATTGTGACGGTTTGTGGGGCGATATTATGAATGAGTGTGTTTACGAAGAATAGAGCCTAGGGCAGAAGGAATTCTCGGGAAGAAAAGATCGTGGGACCAAGTCCTTTATCGTATGGAGCGTCTCAAAACTCCGTCGCCCTTAGCGTCGTCTTTGTAGTCGAACCAGTGCACGATGGTGGAAGCGAGGTCCAGACCTGGGAGATCGGCGGTCGAGAGCTAGTGCTGATGGAGTCATCAAATTGAGTTTACTAGATCCAGGGGCACCCAGACCGGCATGACATAACCGGGCCTCCATTTAGCGTCGGATCTAGGTCGGCAGGGACTATCAATCAGAGTCCAGAGAAACCGCGGATACACAGTTTTGCGGAATCCCAAGACGCAGATCACAATCCTCTCACGGCGTTACCGTTAACTCCTGACTGTTAGAAATCGCTGCTTTTTCGACCCTTGACAAAGTAACATTGGTGGCAAGGGTCTGAGGGAGAAGAAGGTAGCGCTTTGAACTCGCCTTGGGAATCACAACCCCGGCATTAGCAAGGCAAGGCCACGTAATGGGCAATTGAATCTTTACTTTGCTAAGGTCTGGTGATATGCTACATCGGGTTTTACTTGGATGTATCCGTCCGTAGGGAAGAGACAACCTCATATCACATCGGTAGTAATAATCATCGGTATCGTAATTCTGTTATCTTTAGGTGGATCAGAGTAGTAATAGTCATGTAAGTCTACAATAGGGTCTCACCGTAGTGTTGGTTCATGCACATCATACTCATCCACCACGTGGAAACTCCTGTATGGGAAGCTGCGCGCATTCGCAAATACACATTGTCTGGCCAACTCGAGCTTGTTTACCGGGCAATCTCACCATATTCAAGACATATTCATACATTCAAAAGCAGGACGCCAACTAGCAGACTCTTCTGCTCACAGACAAGCGTCTGCTTCAAGTAGACTATCTATATTCCAGACAGCAGTCTCCTCGTTTTCTGTTTCTGCTTCTCGCGCTCTTCCACCATGATCAAGCCTCGAGGAATAGCTTTGTGCGTTGCTTAGAATTGTAAAATCGTCCAAGTTCAGTGACTCTGGTATACCGTTATAGAAAAGTTCCATGGCGGTGGGAAGATCAGAAGCAGCCATTAAACGAAGGTGCAAAGGTAGGTCACTGCTCTCAGGCAACCTCCCATTGCACAGACACAAATCCAGCATCATTGAAAGAGACAAGTAAAACCTCGGCTGGTACTGGAGTATGTCACCCCAGGAGGTTACGGTTACGGGACAGTGTTTAGAGTTGATCCAACGTGAACCGGCACGTCGAGGAAAGGAATGGCTGAACCTCGCCACGATCACACGGACTGAATCAAGAATCCAGTCCACTCCTGCGTGACGAAGCCGAGAAATCTGCATGGCTTGAATGAGGAGCATGAAATTCTGCTGTGTGGGGTCCGCGTTGTCGACGTCGCCATGCTTTTGAGGGTCAAGCCCAGTCGACATGCCTCGAAGCCTACATTCTAGAATCTGTAGGAGGAGAGGAAACAGTGCACATCCGACCCTTGGATACCTCTTAGCTTTCAAGCTCTGTCAGAAGAAACATTCCCAACTTACGCGCTAAGTGGCAGTAGATGTGTGAGGCGCGACTGGACCAGCTGTCCCAGGCACTCTATAATGTCATGAATCGCTACTTGGACTTTTTCGCAGTTCCCATGCCTCTGCGTTGAGACAGTGTCACCTAGTTCTGAAATAAAGCAGTAGTCGGCGAGTAGTATCCGGCAATGGCTAAGAACCGTTTCCGCGGCACTTTGCGAGTTATTAGCGGGCTGCCAGGCGATGCATTGATAGGAAACGGTTGAGGACACAAACCAGGTATACATTATGGATAGGTTGGCAAACAGAGCGATAGAGCATTGCAGGGTTCGAGATGTGTGTGCGGATGGACTGCCCAATGTCGACCTTCGTATTCGTTTCAGGCGTCTTCTATAATCTTGTATGAAATGCTCGTGATGTTCGATAGATGTTACACTCGCAATCCCTTCCATGGGATTTGAGTAGCTTGTCTCCAAAACGTCAGTAAGTACAATACAAAATTCTACCAGATCTTGTAAAAGGTCGACAAGGACCAGCTTTGTGGCTCTATCGTATACGTTTGAATGATCAATCTCTTCAAACAGATCTGCCTTTCCAAGAGGCGGCTTGGTTTCGAAGTCGAAGCCGGCACGCGTGATTCGGATACTTCGACGTGAGGTGAGGGGCATGATGCGATCTCGAATAATGCAGCACCACCACAATCGTTTGAGAATGTTTTGATGCTTTTCTTCTTCGGCCCCGGTCGAGTATTCGGACGGATAGCCGACATCATAATGTTGAGCGTTTGACGATTCAGCATGGTGAATTGCTCTACCGAGCCACAAGGTTGCCAAGTCGCTAGGGGAGGTGGGCGACAGGGTGTAATAAGAGTGCGAGAGCAGCAAGGCTGCCTGTGCTTTGATGATCGAGGACCGCCCAGGAAGACAGTCATATAGAAGCTATTGCTAATTATCAGAACAAGTTGCGGTGGATCCATATATGTAGCTGCCTCACCTCGGCACGTCTATAAAAAGTAGACTTGGCATGGTGGATATCCCTGAAGCCGAGGTGTTCGACAAGGTCGACGGGCACAAACTATTGGTCAGTGTGTGCGAGATTCAACAAGAGCGAATTCAACTTACAGTAGTCACTGTGTAAAGCATGGCAAAGAGAAGGGCAAGGGGTAATGTTCCTCGTGCTACAAGGTCTATTCCCGAACTGGAGGTAAACGCTTCCCAAAAATGGGCCTCATTGAGAATAGGCATAAAGGGATGGATGTAAAGGAAATAGTTTTGAAAGAAGGGCTCCAACGTATCGCGGTTGGGAATATCGAAACAGCCATAAGCAATGAGATGATTCAGCTTTTCAGATAGAACCGCACCAGGGACCCGGACAGGCATAACGGGTTGATGAAATGTGAGAGGGGCAAGCCGAGCATTGAGTGATAGAGTCGGTCTGGGTAACGTAGTTCTGAGGCATGGTCAGTAACGAGAGTTTCTGCTACTCAGAATAGACGACATCCAGCTTACGGTAGTCCGACAGCAATGCTGACGGTGCAGTCTCTCTTACCCATGCTGCAATTGAGACATGGCTGGGCGGGACCAAGGCGGCGAACACATCGAATCTTCATGGAGCGGCACCGGGCGCATGCTTGTGCTTGTGAAAGGCGTTTCCTCCCCCGGCTCCGCTGGAGTTGTTGAGCGAGGGCCGTCTCGCCGGAGCTGCCGACTCCAGACGGCACCATACTGGCCCCAGCAGGCCGCAGTGAACCAAGCTTGAGAATACGTGTGGGGTTGCCTCTGCTGTTGGTGGATTGCGGGTCGGTAGAGGAGCGGCGTACGGTTTGCAATGTGTCGTGGTCTTTGCAGCTGATATTGCAAAGAATATAACTTATCCGAACGATCCCTCGGGTTTGTCGCGAGATAGCCGCGGTTTGTGAAGCCGCTTATTCGCTGGTGGTCGCCGAGGGAGGCAGCTACGGTTTCGACGTGGGATACCCGCGGTTTTTATAGCCTCTCATTCGCTAGTGGTAACGACCAAGGCCTAGCGGCCGATAGTTCCGTTGCATCGTCAAGATGACGCGGGGGCGTTGGTGCGGACAAGGATGTTGATGATTGTTTTTCAGGCCGCGTCTTGGCCCCTGTTCTCTGCCGTCCCTCCCCCTGTCCCTGTTGATGTTGTAGAAAGATCCGCTTGCAAACGCCCACCTCTAGTTGACTGTTAGTTTAACTTTAGATTGATTCACGTCAGCCATGCAACCATTCCCGCTGGTCCCTGACGGCCCACGACCCGGTGATACGAGTCATGTTTTCGTGATTGCTCCAACGAAACCTCACTCGGCGCTCGGCACAACAACTCCTGGGCCATATCTCTAGACCGACAGAAGTCGGTAATCAGGCAATGGCCGCGGAGCGTGGGGCTGGTCGCGAGAACAGCACGCATCACAACCGCGGTTTCACTGGGTTCTTATTCGCTGAGCCGTCTTTCAAGACGTCGGAGCTGATGGATTGAGAGTAGATGTTTGGGTACATCTTCAGGTCGATTTGACTTCTAGTAACAAATCTTCAAAGTGTTTGCCCTTCTCCTCACTGGCAAATAGAGCTATGGTTTTCGAAACCCCATCCTGGGTGCCAGAGCTGCCCTTTGGTAATTGCACTCTGCCTCTTCACTAAAAAAAAAACAGACGTGTTAATCACAGTGAATCTAGAGGTACCCGATAACATTACTATTCCCGAGTTCATGAGCAACCCAGAATACGGCCGATACCCAATCAACCAGTCAAAAAACCCCTTTACCTGCAGCGAGACAGGCAAAACATACGACGCTCGCGAGGTTGCAAGGCGAGAAGACTACCTCGCACGTGGTCTCCGCAAGCGTTTAACGCCGGAGGAGCTAGTAGGGTCAGAATGGAACCGTGTTGTTACTGTGTTTAGCTACAACTGCGTGCGCCCTCTTGGCTCTTTTACGTTGCTTGACAAATGTTGACGACTGCCCAGATTGATTATATCCCAGCCACTCACGCCGTTCATCGCCTCTCGGGTATCGTCGCTGCTGCAAGTGCCGAGTACTCTGCTGCGGAACTCGGATACCAGTTACGTCAATCTGGCTGCAGGACTATCCTGACTTGTGCCCCCCTGCTTCCACGAGCTCGAGAAGCCGCTACTAAAGTCGGAATACCGCAAAATCGGATATTTTTACTCTCTCTACCTCACACGAGCAGTAAAGTTCCTGGTCACGAGTCAATTGAGGACCTGATTATTGCTGGGCAGGACGAGCCGCCTCTTGAACCGATTGCGTGGCCAGCCGGCCAAGGCGCAAGACAAGTGGCCTATCTCTGCTACTCTAGCGGGACATCTGGCTTTCCGGTATGTGAACAGTTGCAATCTCGAATGTGTAAAACAGAGTACTTAACTAGGTTTACAGAAAGCCGTCAAAATCTCCCATCGCAACGTCATTGCGAACGTACTCCAACTCTGCACCTATGAATCTGTCTCGAGACGCAAGGATGGTATCACTACCCAAGTTACGCTGGGGCTACTCCCGTTCAACCACATATACGGCCTCGTTCTATTAGGCCACCTGGCTCCGTATCGAGGTGAAGAAGTGATTGTGCAAACTCAGCACAATTTGAACAAGCTCCTTGCGGCCATCCAGAGGTTTCGAATTGAGAAGATCAGTGTGGTGCCTCCTATTCTGGTCCAAATTCTTGCCAGTCAAGATCAGTGTAAAGAGTTTGATCTGAGCAGCATTCGGCATGTACATACTGGTGCTGCACCTCTGGGGCGCGAAACAAGCATGGAGCTCCTAAAGATTTACCCAGATTGGAAAATAATTCAGGGCTACGGTATGACTGTTTATGAACATATATTGGCTTTTACTTATCGCACGTGCTAGGAATGACGGAGACTGCCGCGGTGGTGGCTATCACTGACGATTCAGATATTCTTCATGGGTCTTGCGGTTCTTTGCTTCCCGGTGCAAAGGCCAAAATCGTAGATTCAGAGGGCAATGAGGTCCACGAGTATGATATACCCGGCGAGTTGTTGGTGCAGAGCCCATCGGTTGTTCTTGGTTACCTCAACAACGAGCTTGCTACTGGTGAAACCTTTATACACCAGCCAGATGGACGATGGATCAGAACTGGTGACGAGGTTGTTATACGCAAATCTGTTGCAGGTCATGAGCACCTGGTGGTCGTTGACCGAATCAAGGAACTAATCAAAGTCAAGGTACGTTCTCTAGAGTTCATTGGTGAATTTTGTGTACAACTAACCTTTGACAGGGTCATCAAGTTGCCCCTGCGGAGCTTGAGGCCTGTATTCTCTCTCATCCAGCTGTTTCCGATTGTGCTGTTATCGGGGTTAAGAGCGAGCGTGCTGGCGAAGTCCCAAGGGCCGTCGTGGTTCGAACTGCCGAGTCCCTATCGACAACAGAGGAGAAGCTGGCGCGGGAAATCTGCAAGCATGTGGAGGACAACAAAGCCAGGTATAAATGCTTGAAGGGTGGAATCAAGTTTGTTGAGTCCATTCCAAAGAGCCCCAGTGGAAAGATCTTACGTAGGTTGGTACGGGACCAGGAAAACCAAGCGATCCAGCGATCTGCCAAGTTGTAGAATAGCTTAGGGGCAGGAGAAAGAAGCCGACACTTTAAGTGCCATGATACGAGGTGAGGACCGATCATGTATATCTATCTATGCCTTTAGAGAGGAAGGGCAAGCATTTATCTGAGCTGCTTGGGGGCTCCGTCAAGAGCAGCTTGTCTTCACAACAACAAAGAGCGCGGTGGAAGGGCAAGCATCAATACGTAACTTGTCTACGAACTGTATGCTATCCTGCTATGGCTTTTTCACTCTTCTACCGAGCCTCCCGATGCCTGCAACAACCCCCCTTCTAGTGAAACTCTGTCCAAACTAGAACATCACTGCATATCAACGCAGCTTTGCGGAGAATGGGCATCCGGGGAACTGATCCGACCCATGCATGGTTAAATCAGGGATGTTCGAACCAGCAGCCCGTTGGGCCGGGCCTGGCCATGTTGTGTTGCATTCGTGTCATGTTTGCTATAGACGATCGCACTCTACTGGTTATTTGCAATGCCGACACGGAGGAACGAAGCTGGCGAGCGGGTGAAAGACGACGTCGCCGGTCTCTCCACCAGGATTGTATGTACACGTATGTGTGGACCCGGCGCAAGTGCCGATATAATGGCTCCTGTCAGTGCGCATCGACTAGTATCCAACCGCAGCAAGGATGACAGGGGTACCCAAAAGACGATAACGATCGGCGGCGCTCCAAGAGTAACGCGCCATTCTCGTAATATTTAGTTAGTACCTCCGCAAGGCTCCTAGCCTTACAGATCTGCAGTCAGTCTAACCCATAATCACGAGAACCATGATGCACACCAGAGGTGAGACGCCAGGGGCCGGCCTCCTTTATCCAGCAACCAGTCTCCCGGTTTCACACATAAAGGTGCTTGAACACATGGCTGGGGCCTTACATGAACTTACATGAAACTACCAGTCACAGTCGGTCGGCAGTAGTGGAACCGTCCCAATATGGCAGACAGCCCGGACGCGACAACCGTCAAGCCCGAGGGCCTTGCGCTCGCTCATCTATGTGTTAGCATCATTTTTGGTGTTTTAGCTACCTTGATCATGGCCTTGAGAGTCTGGGTGAGGACTTCACATAATGTGTTCGGCACAGATGATACCCTCATGTTGATCGGCTACGTAAGTGTTTCCCCCGAGATTGAGTCGTGTATAGCTGATCTTTACATCTGTCTAGATCCTTTATTCATGTCTCGTTGGAGTCTCGTCTAGAGGTGCATTTGTTGGTCTAGGCACTAGGGACAAAAAATTGGACGGATTGAGTCCGGAAATATTCTCCCGTGGTCTACTGGTAAGAACACGTCTCGCCATGCTTCGCAAATGCCGTTCAAGGCTGACATGATGGCCATATAGTACACTTGGTTATTCCAGATGTTTTACTGCTTAAGCCTCATCTTCGTCAAAGGCTCCATCTGCACTACACTCCTTCGAATCGCCACTGCCCGATCGCATCGCATAATCTCGTGGCTGACACTCGCCGTCTCGAGCATGTCGGCCATGGTCGTCATCGTTGGCCTGCTCACCATGTGCAGGCCCCTCCGCGCGACCTGGATACCGAGTGCAGGCGAGTGCGCTCCGCCAGTCGTCATCACGAGTCTGGCTTATCAAATATCGGCTTCGTCAATGGTGACGGATCTGGTATGCGCAATTCTGCCCGGCTTTATGCTCTGGAAGACCCAAATAAAGATCGCGACCAAGATCTCTATTACTGTTATTCTCGGTCTGGGCGTTTTGTATGTTACTGAAAGTGCCTTTACGCACTATCCCCCTCCTTCTATTGGTTCTCAAGTATTAACAGCCATGTCGCAGCGCGTCAGTTGCCACGATTGTGCGATTCCCATACATCGCATATTACTACCAGAAGAAGGACTATCTTTGTAGGCTTTGCTATGCTCCGAGCAACCGTTGATCTAGTATTCTAACAACTCTTGCTAGATCATACCTGTAACATCGCCTTGTGGTCCATATGCGAAATGGGAATTGGAATCATTGCTGGTTCCTTGCCCGCACTGCGGCGACTACTGAAGAACTGGGTCGACTTCGGGACATCCCACGCCCAATCCTCGGGACGCATTACCCCCTATGTTGGATCCAACGGCCGAGTTACCAGTGCGATTGGTACAGGAAGCCGAACGCCTCGATTCCAACGATCAAGAATCACGCCGAGTACTTGCAGGGGTGGGGAAGAAGGCAACTGGGAGCGACTCGACGATGACAGCTCGAAGCAGCGCATCTATGTCACGGTTGACATGGAAATGCAGACTTTGGATCATGCGACGGTGGGATCAGTTGGATCTCATGAGTCTATCCAGGGGTTGGCAAGGCCAGTATAGCCAGCTCGCTGTTGCGATTATTATGCACGCCGATGAGTATTTTATATCTTGAGTGGTGGAGATACATATGTGTGAGTAGAGTAGTCTAGCATTATAATGCGGTAATCTATATTATTTACAATATTGCGTCTCAATAGTGGCTCCAGAGCTACTGTATAACGTGCGTAACACATCATCTTCGTACCTTAGCTAGCCTTCTTTCGGCTGAGTGCTTCTTGAACCAGAAAAGGATGGGGTTCTTGGTTGCTCCGGCGTCAAGCCCAGTCAGGCCCATGACTAGGGTCATGCCATGTAGTATCACCTAATCATTTTAGTTTAGAAACAACTTTCATCTGACGCGCACGATACGCGAGCTAATATCCTAGACCCTACGACCGCAGACGTCATGATGCCAGAAATGTGAAAAGAAACGTGTTCTGTGCTATCGTGGAAGCAAGCTATCCTGGACGGAGTGGACCCGACTCAGATAGTCTTTTGTTTTAAAAAGGAAAAAAAAAAAAAACGATATCACGTAATTAATCGGAACCTCTCCCGGGCTTGGCGTTCAATGCTCATCGGTCATCACCACCGACAATCAAGTCCAGCAAATGCTAAAATCATCGGAGGCCCCTGCCGACTAATGTCACTTTGGTGTAGAAAGTAATGACGAATTCTCTTCTTTTCCTAATCTGGGGTTTGGTCTGGGGTTGGGATCGGGATGAGTGGCCGGCATGCCCGCCACTCACGGAGATGACATTGGCCATCGTCTCATTACTCTCCGAGCTAAACAGGTCCGATGGCACATTTAAATAGCCTGGCAATGAGCTAAGGGGTTTCCCCGCAATCCCCCGCATTGTTTAATGCATCATGGGCTCACTGGGCCCGGAGTATCTCAACCGACTGGCACGGCTCCGGCTCGGTCCCGTCTCTAGACGGCCAAGATAAGCCCATCGGACAGAGAGTATGATAAATAGCTGTATGTCCCCAATTGGGGCTATTGAATTGACTGAGCTTATTACTCGCTATTCCCGCTGCCCAATTTCTCTCCATCTTCGCTGCTTCGATACACCATGTCACTCCCAGAAGCTCAAGAACGGGGCTTCGTTGAAGACGCGGAAGTCCTGAAGGGTATTTCAAAACAAGAACACGTGCCAGATAACAAATCCGAACTTCTCGCTGGCTCTTCAGAAGAACATGGAGAATATCATCGTTCCTTTTCAACAAGGCAGGTTCATGTAAGTCCTGAGATGTCAAACGTGCGCACTTAATCTTCAGCTCACAAGTGCCTCTCCTACAGCTTATTTCCCTCAGCTCCAACGTTGGCAGCGGATTGTTCATCGGCACCGGCAAGGCACTAGCTTCTGGAGGGCCTGGCAGCATGATTCTCGCCTATCTGACCGCTGGTATCGGCTGCTGGGCCAACCTCCACACCCTCGCCGAGATGACGATTGCGTTCCCTACTTCGGGAAATTATATCGACTATGCAGGTCGCTGGGTTGATCCAGCTGTGGCATTTGGTGCCGGGTTTGCCGAATGGCTCGGTCAGTACTTGTGTTTGGCTATCCAGCTCTCAGTTTTGGCTAACGGAGTCCACCAGGCTGGGTCGCCACTTTTGCAGCGGAAGGAGTCTTCTTTATCGTCCTCGTCGACTTTTGGGCTGAAGATGCTATTCCTGAGGGAGCCCTCCGTGAGTCAGACCTTCAGGATCTACCCGATCAATACTGATCTACCCTAGTGACCATCTTCCTTGTAATCTCCTACCTGGTTTTCCTCATGCCGAACAACGTCTTTGCTTGGCTCCAGTACTTTGGAGCCCTTGTTAAAGTCTTCCTCTTCGTCCTGTTGATCATCCTCTCCTTGGCGGTTATTGGAGGCGCGGGTCCGCAAGGGTTTGTCCATCACGGCGAGTACTGGACAGATCTCCCGGCGTTCAAAAACGGCTTCTCTGTACGTATCAGAATGCCCTTGTGTGAGATTGGCCGAGAAACTAACCGCTTTCTTTGTCTAGGGCTTCGCAAATGCTGCTCTCTTGGCCATGTGGGCAGTGGGTGACCAAATCTTCGTCGGAGTCATGGGCGGCGAAGCCCAGAATCCCCGATATTCCATGGCCCACGCTGCCAACCTAGTTCCGTTCCGAGTCAACTTTATGTACTTGTCCGTTGTTACTTTCATCAGCCTTCTGGTACCTTCAAATCACCCACGTCTTCTGGGCGGTGGCGACTCGACTGCTTCGCCTTTCATCATCGCAGTTCAGCAAGTAGGAATTGCTGGTATTCCTCACTTGTTCAACACGTGCATGATAATAACCATCCTGGCTATCGGTCTTGAGGCCATTTATCTATCGTCCCGAATCCTTCGAGAAATGGCATTGCAGAAGCTTATTCCAGAGTTTATTGCCAATGTTGATGACCAAGGACGTCCTCGGTGGTCGCTCTTTATCACATCAACTCTTGGGACCATCCTTACCTACATGAGTCTTACCTGTAAGTGCCTTCTTTTCAGCTAATGATACACCACTTCCACTAACTGTTATGCAGCCGGTGGAAACAAAGCTCTCGATTGGTTCATCTCCATTACAAGCACCTCGTTCTTCATGAACTGGGCAATTGTTGCCGTCACATCATTCAGATTCCGGGCCGCACTTCGAGCCCAGAACGATCCTCTATTCAACGAAGCATATGCTTGGAAGGTGAACTTTTGGCCCGCGGGCCCCGTCGTTGTCTTGATCATCAGCATGCTGATGCTCGCCTGCTGCATCTTGGCTGGCGCATTTCCACTTGTAAGTCTACGCCCTCATGACCTCATCATCTGTCATCTTCTCAGAAATCTAGCAGAACTCGGGCGAGTTTACGGCATACAACTTCTTCCAGTACATGATAGGCCTCATCATCATTTGCAGCTTCACTCTTGCTTACAAGGTCATTTTCAAAACTCCATGGCGAAATCCTTCGACGGCAGACCTTACTACACGGCGTCGTCCTCTCACCGTGGAGGAGTTGGAGCATTTGGATCGTCATTTTGAGAAGCCTCTATGGCGCCGCATTGGCACATACGTAAAGGTGTGGTAGAGAGGTCTCAGTTTAGAACATTTGTATCATAACTCTGCCACCCTCAGAAGGATCAGAGGAAACATATTAGCAAAAGAACACAGGATCAGGTTAGAACATGTAGGGCAACAGCTTTGTTTGAAATGCAACGGCCAGGAGTCGCAGGGCTGCCGCTACCCTTCTAGGACTCCAGAAAATAAGCCGCAGGGCTAGAACTGCCTAAAAAGCATGGCCACCTCGAGTTAATCATATCAATGATCAATTGACTTTCTCTTTGCTCAATTCCCAGCTGCATGCTCAAACTTTCACACGCATCCATAAAATAAAATATGGCCACGTATTGATTTGTAAGCTTGAACTCATACATATAATTGCACATAATCCCGCAGTCAAACCAACTGATTAATCGTAGTATCATAACCCTATCTCGCTCAATCAGATGAATCAGAGGGCTGAATGATCTTGGAACCCAATCTCAACACCTTTCTCAGAATATCTCAGTCTCCAAAGCTCAAAGTCTATCTCAGCACGACATATTGGGCTTCCGGAATGGACTCATTTCCCAGCAGGGTTGTTCTCTTCGACCTAGACAACACGCTGTTCGACCATTATCATTCCCTTGCTCGTGCTATTTCAGCAGTGCAGAAGAAATATCTCATTCTGTCGGAATTTGGCCTTGACCACCTTGTCTCGAGGTATGACCAAGCTCTTCAACAAGCCTATAACAAGTATCTTTGCAACGAAATCACATATGAAGAAACAGACGCCTTGAAGGTGGGGATTTTTCTCACAGGGCTCGGCTTGCCACAACCGGGCTCAGATGAGATTAAGGAGTTCCGGGCTACCTACAAGCCGGCATACCGGGAAAACCGAAGAGCCACACCGGGAAGTGTCGAGACTCTAACTCGGCTGCGCGACCACGGCTATCGTCTTGTTGTTGTCACCAACGGTCAGATCAAAGATCAAAGAGAAAAGGCCGAAGCTATCGGGATATTACACCTTGTTGACCACATCTTGACCTCGGAGGAAGCAGGCTGCAGCAAGCCCGACCCACGAATATTTCGGTTAGCCATTGCGGCGTTGGACATCTCCCCAGATCAAGGCACCACTTATATGGTCGGTGATTCCGTCAACGCGGACATCAAAGGGGCGCTAGACGCAGGTTTAGGTGCCATTCTCTACTCTCCAGGGACGCACGAGTCTGAACGTCTACTATTTGGCAGTAAAGTACCCGTCATTTGTCATATAGCGCAAGTTCTTGGCCAACTGGACATCGCGGAACCCAAACTGGATTAGTGCAGGATGTGGATCACCTCTGTAGCTTTCGCCCGAAAATATCGGTGTTCCGATGACATTTTCGGTCGAGCAGTTAAATAATCAGCTTGACGTACTGAAGCAGGACGCTGGCAATGAAGGTGAATAAAAACTATAAGAAACTTGCTTTCCCAAGTGCTTCCTTCCCTTGATACTCCTGCCACATGAATTTGCGACAAATTACCATTTGTGTTCAAGCAGTAAATAGGACCACGTCGGCCGCACAACACCAGACATCACCCAGAGATTTATTTTGATCAGCTCACCGCTTCCTATATTCAAAATGCCGGAGCCCACCACCGTTAGATTTACGAGCCGCGGAATTGACATCGTCGGGCACCTCTACACTCCTCTACCAAACTCTTCGAACCACCTGAATGCGGCTATCGTCGTCGGGCACCCTGGTTCTGGTGTCAAGGAACAAACGGCTAGCCTCTATGCACGTCGTCTCTCCGAATCCGGCTTCATTGCTCTCGCCTTTGATGCAGCTTACCAGGGTGAGAGTGGAGGATCCCCGCGCGGCCTGGAAGACCCGTACCAACGCGTCGAGGACTTCAAAGCCGCAGTCACATTCTTATATACACTCAGCCCAAAGATAGCTACGATCGACCCAGATCGCATTGGGATCCTTGGCATCTGTGCTTCCGGAGGTTACGTGTCCTTCGCAGCACAGACAGACAAGCGCATTCGTGCCGTCGCCACTATCAGTGCTGGCTGTCTCGGAGAGACTACTCGCAAGGGTATCGAAAATTCCGCTCCATCTACACAGATCACTCCAGACATGCTAGATGCTATGCTAAGGAAGTCTGGCCAAGACCGCCTCACTGAGGCTCGGACTGGAGAAACTCCAATGACTGCCATGTTACCGGAGAATGCCGCCGATCTTCCCAGCGACATTCCCGACAGGTCGGCGATAAAAGAGGGCGTTGACTACTATAAAACACCTCGAGGATCCCACCCCCGATCAACCAACATAGAGGTTTCGTGGGGCGTGGACCTCCGAGCAAACTACGACAGCTTTGCATTCAACCACATGATCTCACCTCGCCCACTCTTGATGATGGCCGGAAGCGATGCCGATACGGCGTATCTCAGCCGGAGGGGGATTGAAAAGGCAAAGGAGCCCAAGGAATTGTTTATTATCAATGGGAAGAGCCACGTCGATCTATATGATGACACATCTGAGACACTGCCCAAGTTGGTTGACTTCATGGACAAGGCGTTGTGCCACGAATAAAAAGCGAGGGAGAAGGTTACGTCTTGACAACAAAATGTGAAATTCATTATTTTCCGTTCATATTGTTGCATTGAGCGGTGTCACCAAGGCCTGTGCCCGCGCGCAACGAACTTGCTTCGAATCCAGTCCCGAGATCCAGAGCATCCCAATCCACGAGGCTATCCATGTCCTGCAGAAATTCACCAGAAAACGATAAATCAAGAGTCTCAATCTGAGACAAATAGTCGTGGCCCGCGGGTAACACGGACGTGCCGGCTTCCAAAGGGGGAGTAGCCTCCCTGGCTTGGGATATCAGGACCGGAGACGCAACTCTTGGCCTTTTTCGCTGACCCGAGGACAGTGCCTCGCCCTCAGATTCGACAAGTCCAAGATTGCTTGCTAGTCGCCTAAGAATGGAAAAAGGCAGCACTCCAGCTTTGCAAGTCGTCATTATCTTGCGTAGCATGCTCAAAGCGGAGCCGATATTTGCAATTATCTCGTCTCTTCGCGGGAGATTTTGGGCCATGTCGTGAGCAATCGCCGAGCAGAGCAGGGCGCCGATATTGAAAATACCAAAGACGAGGAAATGCAACTTTGCATACAACGGAGCCACCACTTCGAGAAAGTCTTGCAGGGTCTCCATCGAACTCAATGCGCAATCCACTGCTGTCCTCACCAAGCTCTCCTCGACGATCATGGCAGAGGGATCCAGGTTCCGGGTCAGGTAGGCTTTCAATGGTTGGAGCATGATTGAGTACGCTACCGTATGCAGCTGCGCCCGATGGAGTGACACATACGGACTAATAGCATCAAAGTCCTTGTCTGGATCAACAACACGGAATGGTGGAGGAAAGGTGGCCATCCAAGATTTGACCTCGTTGCAAAAGATCATGGCATCTTCGTCAGACATATTGTCGAGACATGCAGTGACCTCCTCGAGCCTCCGAATCAAGGTACAATACAGGACCAGCTGGGTCATCGGGGAAGGCATCGCAGATCCCGAAGCTGAGTCTTCTAACCGAGTACTTGGAGGATCCAAGCCACATTTCTGCGGATTGATATGCCGGGGTCTTGATAAAAGAAATGACATTTGCCTTTTGAGGTGTCAGAACGACTAGTTTGATGAATAGGGGCGAAACACGTACCAGTCCCACACGTAAAGAGTGCACCAAACTCTCTTTCTCATCTCGAGCTCAAAGTCAGATGATGTTTTCTTGAAGCCAACCTTGTGTAACCCTTATCAAAAGTTAAATACGACCAATAAGTTAGTTGCTAGATCGGAACATGTCCAACCTACCTAATTCTTGGGCGGTTCGAATGGCGGCCCCGAGTTCATGCCAACAGTCCACATACTTGACGTAAGATTTGAACCACGATGTAGAAAGCAATAGCTGCTGTACTTGGTAAAGTCCACCCTTTCCCGGAGGTATGGCTCGGGCGAGATCCTGCGCCGCCGTGTGATACCTCTGGCTCAGCTCCTCTACAGGGACTCCCATCTCCATCTCCAATCTTTGCTCATTGGATTCGTCAAGGTACTGCAGTGAGCAAGCGCAGACACGCAGGATTAACGAGGTAAATGAAAGGTCTAGAGGTCGGCAAGAGATGCGGTCTGCCCACCAGAGATTGTACTCTTCAAGGAAAGTCGACGGGTGCAAGATGTAATAATGAAAATTGGCGCCCTGCAGGTACAGCTTGATCAAAAGATCTTACACTAGTGAGCAAAGATTTGAACTGAATACTGAGTGATTTCACTTACCTACATATGGTCTCGGAGGCAGGACCTGTTGAACTTTTTCGACCTGGTCATTTGATAAGGGGAGCGTGACTCTCCATGAAGTCTGGGAATTGCTATTAGCTGGACATTAAATTAAATTATTATTCATTTCTTACCGTACGAGACTGTTCAGATGACAGCATGTAGCCCAAGTCGGAAAGCTCGCCACCTGTTTCTTCACTTGGAATTGCACCGTTGTTGGCGTGTGACAACTCTGTATGGAATTCTGTCTCTTCGACCGCTTTGCGTTTCGATGACGCTCTGGGAACACATTAATGTATTAGTCTACTATCATTGAGGCCCTCATCCTGGAATACCTTGACAGCAGCTTACCTGGTTCCATCTACCATGCTACTCTCGCCAAGGGATACTGTTGATTCAAATCTGCATAGATGCGGTACTTTACGCGTTTTGCAATGATGACACGGCCATTGCCTGCTACACTAGAGCTAGGTTAGAAAGCCACAAAGAGTCATAGGCAATATCATGCTGCCTTACCCGTTGTTTTCTCCGCTGACACTCAGAACATGACATTGTTTGCCGTCTTGCCTGGTTGACGGAATTGCGGGACTCCATCACTAGTCTACTGTGTAAAACTTCTATTATGAATCATGGCGTAGATAAGATGAGAGCGATACGTCGCTTGGAAATGTGTTATCGTATAGTAGAAATTGACGTTACGTCAGTCAGGCGCAAATTCTACCAAGTCTCACGGCTAGGCATGTTCAGTAGCCGACGTTTTCCCGGCCGTTTAGCCTACCCTATCGAGTAAGGGGTTCGTTCAAGATATTGGTCAGCATCTACATGTTCAAGCCTCTACAAGTCGCAGGGGTTGGAAAGGTTAAAAGTTGGGCCTTCAACTTTGAAAGAAATTCACTATTAGCGAATTAGCGATGTTTATAGCAAAGTATTCCCTAGCTAGATTATCATATAGAGAAATCTCACGCTTATCCTTACAGTCCATATACCAACCAATGGTATCATGTCTCCACCCTCAGACGGATCAGAGAAACACATCAGCAAAAGAAGTGCATACCAATTAACCTTTTCAACCCTTGTGACCTATAGTCCACGAGGCGACAGGGGTACTCGAGAATTGATGAAAAGCAGGCGCCTGCGTGCAAGGGTCATTGGCGATGGCGTCGATCGACATTTCGGATGTTTCGGGGTTGTATTCGGTATCGGTAGAACATGATGGCGTTGACAAGCATCTTAGCCCTATGCAACCATGCTAGATGCACTACCGCCAAGACGACGAGGGGAAAACCCCACGATTTAGAGTTTCATACTCGTACGTAAATGCCTGGCCAACTCAGCCGAACGTTCCGTGACCCAAGTCAGCCCAAACCAGGGTGCTTGGTTTTCTATATATTGCAGCTCACCTCTCTGTGATTAACCTTTCACGGGCTTCTTCCTAGCAGTCACTATCTCCCCTCCACTTTTGACTCCTCCTCCAACATGCGTATTCCCCAACTTATGCTGCGGGCCTTGCCCACCCTGCCTCTCTTCAGCCCTTGGGACAAGAGTCAGTGGACTGCTTCAGATGACACAGTCCGTGGCGGCAAAAGTCACTCATATCTAGACATACTCAAGCCTGGGACGAACGAGAATCCCTTCAAGGAGTCCATTGCCAAATTCTACGGACATCTAGACTACCAGACACTCGGAGGATCGGGTTTCGCCTCCCAACGAACCGTCGACGACTGGCCAGGTCTTGATCTGTCAGGCTACGACAGCATCATCCTAGAGATACCATACACAGATGGCAAGACGTACACGTTCAATCTAAAGGACACCGTGCTCCCCCCGGTGGATGGCAAGGAGCAGTCTACCATCAGCTGGGAATACGACTTCAAGCTCCCAGCTACGCGTACAAGCCAGGCTTCAGATTCGGTTGAACTGGTGACTGTCAAATTTTCAGATTTGCAGCCGACATACCGAGGCACAGTCCAGAATGACACCGCGCCTCTTGACTTGGCGAAGATCAAGAGGGTCAATATCATGATCCGCAGGTAAGTCTTGTCATGGGCCGAGGATGTTTGCGTTGCTAATAAAATATAGTTTCTTTGCAGAGCAGGAGGGGGATTTTGAGCTTCGGATCAAGTCCATCACAGCTGTGTGTCAAACCAAAGAGCATGTTGAACCTCGGGCTCTCCAAGACCTGCTATCTATGAAAGCTTCCCTGTGAAGATTCCTCTAGACGAACATATTTTCTGTCTACCTCAATCAGGGCGGGCAGCTTAACAGACGAAGATGAAAGGATTGTCTTACCAAAGTTGGGAGACTCGCCAGACTAGTTCGAGTCATTACTATTATAACTTTGCCACCTTCAGACAGATGGTCAGAGGAAACACAACAGCAAAAGAACATAGGACTAGTTCGAGTCATTGATCTCGCCATCTTCCATCAGGCCAGGCACGGGGCGAGGTGTATGACAAAGTACTGCAGTCATTCTTTAGCTATGCATGTGAAATGTGACTATTGTTTTCCCTACTGCGCCTAGGCATTGGAGAGGAACATGGCAGCAAATGAACACTGCGGGAAATACACCATTGGCATATTAAATCAGCCCAATGTCATGATCATGATAACCTTGACAATAACCATGCTGACTGCATATGCAGAAGATATAGGCAACTATGACGTGGCGGAAACGATTGGTAAAATGGAAAGCGGGTTAGGTAAGGCTTGTGATGTCATCCCGCATGCTTTTAATGCTGGTAAGACTTACTATCTCATTATAAGCCTCGCCATGCGACTCATTCATTATATGACTCATTGTCCAACTTCTTGTTGTTGGTGTTTTTCGTATTCTGAGAGGCTACTTAAGTCAGTTCCGACAAACCCTCCTTCTGATTCACCATTGGTAGCATAACTCTGCCGCCCTCAACAGGATCAGACGAAACACATCAGCAAAAGGACATCGTGAGGCTTGCCCTTCACCATCTCATATTCTTTCCCTACCAACCATGGCGCAATCCGGAGACGCAGCGACGTTTGACAAGGAACTGGCCCAGGCCATCTGCGACATCGAGCTTCCCAATCGGATCAAATTCTCCCCCGACGGACAAAAGGTTCTGTACTCCACAGGTCTAGCCGGTAGCCAGCGTAAAGGCAAGAACCGCATCTCGACGCTATGGCTGGCGTCGACTACAGAGCCAGGCTCATCGCGCCAACTAACTTCGGGTCTATTCAACGACGAGAACCCGACTTGGCATCCTAGTGGCAACCAGGTGGCATTTCTATCCGACCGCGCAAAAGCGGGAGAAAGCAGCGCCATTTGGACCATGCGTTTGGACGGCGGCGACGCAGTCCCCATCACGCCAGCCGACAACGCCGAGGACATTGATACGTTTGTCTTTTCTCCGGATGGGGACACGATCGCCTATGTTTCTCCCGACGAGAAGAGTGAGGAGCTCAAGGAGAAGGACGAGAAGGACGAGCCTGATCCTGACGTCTGGGGTGCACGATGGGAGCACGCTCGGCTGCGGCTTGTTGATGTGGCATCCAAGGAGACCAAGGTTCTTGTCGGAGGTGATCGGCACATCACTGACATTGCCTGGAGTCCTGATGGGAAAACTCTGGCTTTTCAGAGCAACAAGAACCCTCAAATAGAGGAGACCATGCTCACGGGCACAACCGTATCTACCGTCAACGTCGAAACCGGCGAGGTCAGGGATCTGTGCGTCGTGATGAATGACCTGGGCTACCTGACCTGGGCACCCAACGGCCAGATTTACTTCATCACCGGCACACCCGATGACAAGGACTTGGGAGGACAGGCTGTTTACACCGTCGATCCAGCGGCAGCCTCGCCCAATTTCGTCAAGGTCGCGTGTGGGGTAGATGACGATGCGTTTCAGCTCGCTGTGGCGGGCGGGAAGCTGCTGGTGAATCGCAGCGTCAGACAAATCAGTGTGATCAGTGAGCTGGGCGGGAGAGACCTCTTCCAGAAGAACACCGAGATTTGGGCATGGGATGTCTTTGTCAACCGCGAGACCGACACCCTCACTCTCGCAACCAGCCTGTCAAGCGTCAACACGCCTTACGAAGTCTTCATCGTCGAGGCGGGCAAGGACGATGTCAAGCTCTCCAATCATGGCAAGCCGCTTGAGAATCAATCTTTTGGCTCATGCACCGTGCTCACCTGCCAATCCGCAGACGGAGAGGTTGAGCTTGACGGCTTGTACCTGACGCCAACCTCGAAGGCGGGACAGAACGGCACGCCCGTGGAACCGTTGCCGACGTTCGTCTTGATCCACGGAGGACCAACGTCCCGCGATTGCGACACCTTCGACACGTCACCCTTCCATTGGGCTCCGTACGTCCTCTCCAAGGGCTACGGGGTGCTTCTTCCGCAATATCGCGGCTCCAGCGGCCGCGGTGAGAAGTTTGCCATGTACAGCATGGGCGGCCAGGGAAAGTACGACTACGCCGACGTGGTATCCATCACGGACAATGCCATCAAGGAGGGCTTTGCGCACCCCCAGAAGCTCATCGTGGGCGGATGGAGCCAGGGCGGTCTCATAACGTACCTGTGCAGCGTGCGAAACGGCCTGCACGGTCTCGGCTGGCGCTTCAACGCCGCCATCGCGGGGGCGGGCGTCTGCGACATCGAGAGCCTCGCCCTGACGGCGGACCTCGGTTCAACCGTTGAGGTCGAGCTGGCCGGCGGACACACCACCTGGACGCTCGGTCGCGACGATACGAGGAATCGCCAGGGCAGCGCGCTGTGGGAGGTCGCCGGTGCGGTGGAGCAGTCTCGCCGCACCGGGGAGCTCGTCATCCCGCCCATGCTGATCCTGCACGGGGACAAGGACGACCGCTGCCCGTTTTCCCAGGCTGAGGGCTTCCGTCGCGCGTTGAGGGCACATGGGTTACCTTGCGAGTTTGTGGCGTACCCCGGCGAGGGGCACGGTATTAAGCCGCAGAGATTCTGGCTGGACATGCTTGAGAGGATAGGGAGGTGGTGTGATACGCATATTGGCCCAGGAGCGGAGGATAAGTTGGTAATTAGATGATCTCACAGCTTGAGGTTCTATTTATATTCGACTTGATAGGAGAATGTAGTTCGAACGAAGAGGTAAATTATTAAATGTCATCAGGGTCTAGATTTGAAAATGTTTGGCCACCATTCCTCACCACCGTCCTCCAATAGACCTAATACCAAATCGCCAAGTTCGGGATGTCGACATGACCGAACCGCCGGAGACCTTGGCTATTCTTATCATATTATCGGCGCTACGCCAGCCGATCTCCCGGTGGTTCGAATTGAAGCCGCCCCATTTCTCGTGAGTTGGATAATTCAAATGAGTTCAACCGCATTAGGACTGGGCAGTGCATAGCCAGCCCGATCAGAACTCCGAGTATACAATTAGACATGATTGTCTGATTTCAATCCGGGCTTTGTCTTAAGTTGCAGCGGGTGGACTGGGAGTTTTCTCGGGTGATGGAGCAGGCGAGATCATATCCTCCGGCTTTCGACCATACACGCCGTGACTGGCAGGAAAATTCAGTCAGTCAAAGCCAGAGATACTAGAAGTGAAGACTTACACAATCAAGTAAGGAAGAGACTTTGGGTTGCGGATAGCCTCCCGCATTTGACTCACGAGCACAGTGACCTCTTCCATGCTCCAGCCTAGAACCTGCCCAATGGGGAAAACAGCATATCCGTCAAGAGACTGGTCAATGTAATGCCCGTTGTATAGCCCAATCTTCTTCAGCCTCTGGTCCCGTGGCCAGCCACCGACAGGCACCTTCCACTGCTTATGGACGACATCGATGAATCCAGTCTTCCTCATCTCTTCGGCATGTTGACCTCCGACGGGCCACCTGAACGTGCGGCCAACTTTGTCTCCAGCTTCAAAGAACAGCTGGGACCACTTTTTGAAAATATGATTCGGGTCATCCCTCAGTTTTGGATTTTCCGACCTACATTCGAGATCAAAGTCGATATGCTCGAAATACCCGCCCGGCTTCAGGTGAGTGAGTGCCTGGCGGTAGAATTTGTGCCAGTCGTCGATAGCACCGTACAAGTAACGTGTGTGGATGAGGTCAAAGTAATTTGGTCTGAATGTCCAGTCCAACTGTGCATCGTCGATTTGGAAGTGGCAGTTCGGGGGCACCCAGTCCGGTTGCACAGCAGAGATATCTGTGCCAATGACTTCAGCCGACGGATATTCATCCGCCATGTCACTTTCGTATTCAAGTCAGATGCATTGTGCTAACTTCAGTTGGCAGAAGTGATGGGAAACTCACATTGCCCATATGCCCGTACCGGTTCCAACGTCCAAAATGGCCTGGAGGGGGTCAACAGTGCTACGTTGCGATGGTCCTTGACAAGTTACATACTTGAGGGTTGTCCACGATCGGGGCGGAGAACAGCTTATCGCCGAGAAGCATCATGGTATAATGATGGCTAATAGTCAGTCAGTCTTTTGTATCAAAACGCAGTTTGGGTATGCTTACGCAACGTCAAAGGCTTCTACATGTCGTTCGTCCGTTGGAGCCCTAGTAGAGCGATTCATCAGTATCGAAAGCCATAGCCATCCATTCCACAAAAGGTGGAGGAGGAGCAAAACAGAAGGATGACAGGCAGACATACCAGTATTCAGTGCTTTTAGAAGCCTGATATTTTCGGCCGTTGATAGTACGGTAGTCTAGAATGCTGGAAGTTATTGACGCGGTTGAGTCCCGCAGGCTAAATATCACATCAGCACAGAACGGCAACAGGGGAATGAATCAACTAACCTGGCACTATCGGCAGTGGAATCAACCTCATCGCTATCGTCGCTGCCCAAGTTTCCCACGACATTGGGATCCTATAGGAAAGGAAATGATTAGTACGGTTGGCTAACTTTCTTTTGGGCGCGATCATCAGGAGACTTGGCCGGTTCCCTAAATAGCGCGACGCGTCTGTAGTCCAAGCGCAGAGACGCAGTAACTGAGGACGTAAAGAAAAGTAATTCTGCTTACGAGCTCGATTATTGGGTGTTCCTGCGACGTCATGTTTGCTGCAGACGGGTAATTTAGAGTTTGTGGAACAGTGGCTGACGATGCTTGAACCACTGCAGCAGGAAAAGAAAAGACCTGATTCCACAACTTCCGACGAGCGGTGAGGGGGCAGGAGTAAGGAGGGGGGCTATGTCGGTTATTTCAGGGCATGCCATCCCTGACAGTTCATGTCAACCGAAACACGTGATAACCGATACAACATAATTAACCTTCATGAGGACAAGATCGACCATGGGACAAATCACTCACTGTATCCTGAATGTGACGTTGCTACTAGAAACCCAGGAATTCTGCTCCTTTCTTTCTTCAACTTCTGTCAGTCCTTGTGTTGCCGCTGTAGGACTTTCAGTCCCTCTCCTTCATCTCCCCTTGACCCCGTAGACTAGGCGCAAGTGCCACGGGAACTACTCGGCATCTGGCGGGACGCGTCGGCCCGCTTAGCGGGGTTGCCTGAAGCGGCAAAAACTACCATTGCCGAAATGGGTAAACATAGTCGGTCATTGCTCTTCTCACGAGATGGAATTGATCTCTTCATGGTATGTGCCAGTGGAAAGATGCAAAAGAGGATCTGAGGTTTAAACTCTGTCATAATGTTCTTTATCCCCGACTCGATTCAGTCATATGACAAGTTTGTCAAAGACGGAATGCGATGGCACAAGCTACCCGCAGCTCCCTCTCTGGACGCTGTACTGAGCAATTAATTATAACCACTCAAAATCACTGACATCTCTAAGATTTCATTAGTTGAGTTTCGTGCGTGCTTGACAGTTGGGTATTCTTCTCATGTTGCAGCGTCGCTTCAGGGCCTCTTGACACGTGCTCTCATGCTGCCACCAGACTCTCAATGGAGCCTAACGTTTGTCTACTCCATTGTTCAAGATTTTCGCTGAGAAATAGAAGTAACATGGCATCACATCACTCGATTCACTAAATAAATACTCATAGAGTGCTTACCTAAAGGGAGAGAGCTCAACATCCGTCCTCAGAGACCCCATAATTGACACTGTGATCGATTAGGTATATACTCAGTCCCCAGAGGGACATCACATTCTGACACGACTAAATCTTTATGCAGACCAACCATATACATGATGACTAATACCGACCAGTGTAGCAAAGTTGGTTCGCTCAATGATTCTACCAAGTGGCCGCAGCCAGCTTTCTATTGGAAATCCAAACTCGATTCTCAAGCCCACCAACCCTCATTCCCATCTTTGTATTTTCTAGCAAGGAAGAGATGCGAAGAGATAGGAAAATAAAAACCCATCAATTAGCCGATATAAACTATGTCCTCCATTTCCAAGAATGCCTCGAACAGCGGCGTCGAATCCAAGCTCGTCTCTAAGACGGTGCTCCGCAGGCAGGCTTTCAGAGCAGCAAAAATCATGTGATGGAACCTGATTGCCACGGCCTCAACGCTAATATTCTCCCCAGGGGACAGAGTGGTGATGTCAACGGGGTACTTCTGCACAATCCCCATCCAAGAGGAGACATGCAGAACTGATACTGGACCCAAGTCAAGCGTCATCGACTTGTCTGTCAGCTGTGGACTCATGCGGATAACGCCTCTGAGAGGCAAATAACC
>JABFFE010000215.1:0-29988 GCA_013623625.1 Fusarium setosum | reverse complement strand
ATTATAACTCTGCCACCTTCAGGTCAGAGGAAACACGATGGCAAAAGAACACGGTATCTACACAAATAGGCATTTCATCGGCCCTATGTAAGTCATATTTTACCCGGAAGATGAATGGAGCCAAGCGCCTTTTGTAGATTAGACGGGGTCTTATTCACGTGCTCAGTTGTGTTTCTGCCGCCTGGCTCGGTTCGGCTCGGGATCGCTCTTGTCTAGGCAGCTTCCCCATCTGAAGCGACAGCCTTTGATTTATATCATGGCTGTCCCAAACATTATTCGTTTCATTTAGAGAAAGGTATAGTGGTTTCTTTGGGGATAGAGACCAACACCCTCTTTGCCAAAAGTTGGTTCCAGCAGAACCTATACTTGGGTACAAAAACGGCAAATCAATTTAGTGAAAAGACTGACTGAACATGTAGAAGGGATTGGCGGTTCGTTGCTCGCCTCCTCTTAAATGAATGTCCCGTGGCTTGGCTCATCCGCCGTTTGTGTGGTCTACTCAGCCTAGTGCTTCGTGTTGACCTTACACCACCAGATGCCCAATAGTCCATCCACATGATCGTACTCTTTGAAGCCGGGGACATGAGCCATGGCCTGATTGGCACTTTGGCTGACAGCGAGTCCAATCACCCAAGTAGTGGCATTTTTATAGCCCTCCTTGAGCCCCTTCTCAATCTTTTCCTTGTCCTCTTTGACCTCATCGACAAAGTTGGCAGAATTCCCCGAGGATTCGCACTTCAGTTCAAAGATGCCGCCCCCTTTCCACGGATCGCCATTTCGCAGAAGGAGAATATCTGCTCTCTGTCTATTGGACACGTCGTATATCTTTCCCTCACGGCTGACATCGTTGTGCTGACCCGGACCATATTGGTAGCCGTGGTCGCGCTTGAGACGATATGCCAGCTCGACTTGGGCCCATCCCTCCCAGCCGCCCGCTGTGTAATAGGCGAAATTGATCATGTCAGCCTGGTCTTTTCGCCATTGGGAAATTGAGGCCAAGACTGCGTTGGACTCTCTGATTATGGGCTGGTCATCCATTTCGTCCCTTAAAGTATTGTCAGTAAGAAGACTGGGCGAGCATGAAGGAGCGTTCCGCCATTTCCGGCACTCACCCAAAATTGATGGTTGTTCTTATATTATGGTAAACAACTGTCGGATGTCGACTACCAGAGCAAAGAGTAGAGGTCTAGGACTCTTTGGGCGATAAGAAAAGAGGGTGATTGGGGGTTGCAGCTCGCTCTTAATCTGGTTTGATGTAGCTTTACTTATCATTTGTAAGGACGTGTTCTATGCCCTTTTATCATTCTAGGGCCTTCAGAATTCGCATGTATGGAAAGCGATAGTGACACTTCTATCAAGAGATGCTCTTTGTGGCTGGCTGAAGATGCGGGAATGTCTCCGGCTGCCCGCTTACGAGCTGATTCTTCCCGCAGGTGCCCATGTGATGCTCTCGGGTACAGTTTTTGTCGTCATTTATTATCAGCATATCCAAGAAGGTAGGATACAAACACCCAATATGTGAGACTTGCAGGAGACCATTTGCTGGGTGACGTGGCGTGTGGGAACTCAGCTACGTCTCATAAGAACACCAAGGGTGGTCAGCGGGGTCTCGACTTTGCTCAGCTCTTCCAATGCAAGCCACAACTGCCGTGTCTGACCATATTCTTCAACCTAGGTATCCGCATTTCCGTCCTTGCCGTTGCTATGTTTCTTTCTTGGCCACTTATCTGACATCAGCCCATCTCGTTCTGCATGAATGCATATTTTCCCACGGCCAGCTGATACTTTAGGGACTCGGGCTTTTTACTGGCAGATTCAGCTTCTAACGTTAATGGAGATGCTGGAAGAGTGATATATCGATTTCCATTAACCAACTCAAGATTTTTACTGTATTTGGTGGTAGCAGCAAACAGAGAGTTCCCAATCCTGTATTGGGTGAGGAGTAACGTGCACATCAAGACAAATGGAGAAGGTGCATCCTATATATGGTAGCAACATTAGCATAAAGGTATCAACAACATCAACTATGTGGTTCAAACTTACCAGTCCTCCAACGATGCCCTCTCCTCAAGCATCTTTGCTGCATGCATGGCCTGGTCGAGATTGAACCGCGCAGTGACCGCTTTTAGTCGATCAATGATGTACAGCCGTGCTGCTGGAGGGCACACATCGGCCCCGGCAGTGGTTGCCAGCGGCCAGAGGAGGGAGCGTGCTGCTGTGCTGAAAGGCGGCTGGAGCAACTCGATAGAATATGGAACACTGGCTAGCATGTCGTCGATGATCTCGCTAGCCTGCAGAGCCGCATTGATGGGCAACTGATCCCAGCCTGTGTGCAAAGGGTCGGCGTCGTTGGGATGATCGATTGTGATTCCTTCAAGGCTGGGGTCGAAGGCGCGGAAGACCCATTCCTTCAATGTGATGCGCAACAGCCTGATGCTATTGTACATGCGTGCCACGTGTTGCGATTCGTACTTGTGCATCACACCTTTGTACGCGCATACCTGGGTAGGGGTTTCGTCAGTCGGGATGATCTGGAATGGTGAACGCTGGTAGAGTTTGTCAAGCATGTCGGCTGCCTCGCCATCGAGTCTCATTGCCTCTCTCACGATCTCTGTTGTAGACATGCTTCGCATATGTGCGAACAGTTCAGAAAATCCACAAAGCAGCCTGATCATCTGGGTCCTGGCATGGTCAAGTCCTGAGCAACCGGACGTGGCATACTCCTGCAGATGAAGAAAGTCATCCGGAGGTGCAATCATGTGCATGATGCTATTGGTGAGGACGTTGATGCTGGCCTGATGGAACAGTGCCCGCCCAAAATCACTTTCGAACTGCTTTCTGTCCCTCAAGACCAAGAGTCTTGATGATCCTTGAACGTGCAGTGCCCAGTTCCGAGGGGAGCTTCGACCCTCAAATACCAAGGCCTCAAAAGCCGACAGAAGCAGTACGCAAAGTAGAGTCTTGTCCAGGACGGCGGTATGTGGATGGCTTAGGTCGTGGTTAGTCCGGGTTAGCGCCTTGGAGTAGTGGAAGCGGGCAGATCGCATTAGATGGACGCTTCGATGCTCTAGGGCCATGGATGCAAGAGCCGGGGCATACATGGCCTGCAGTATGTCTTCGTCTGTTGCAAAGGCCGACCCGAATGCAGGTAAGTAGGAGAAGGGACCGCTTTTCCCAAAGATATGTAGGAAATAGCCTAGAGCAACTTGCTCAGATGGAGTTGATATGCTGAAAAGCTCTGGGTCCCGATTCTTCTCCTGGTCCGACAGTGCATGTTGGTTGGTTTTGCAGCGAGAAGAATCAGCTCCTCGTGCCGGCTTCTTGATGCTGTTCTTGTTTCGTTGGACTTTTCGCGCTATCGCAGATGTCTCATCTCTGAAAGAGATTGCTTTGGCATCGCGGTATCCAAAGCAAGGGATGCTCATTCGCATACACGAGGAGCATTGTGGCCTCATTAGATCGCACTGGGATGACTATATAAGTGATGGCTCATATGTGTAATGGCTGCTTCAGAAATGGCTTACTTTTCTCCGTTTTTCGCGACAGGGTTGGCAGGCCTCAGATATCTTCCCAGAGAAAACCATGGGACCAGATCAAGGCGATCCGCCTCTTGATTGGCTAATTGCTCGTCTTGCCTTTCTTGGGTAGTTGGTGCTGAAAAATTTCACACTGACGATGACAGCAGTCTCGTCACGACTGAGCAAAGGGATACCCGGCCCAAGAGTTGAATGAAATAGGATATTGTTTCGACGAGATGTCATCACGTCGGCGGCCTCTTGGGGAGTCAGCCGCGTCATGATGATTACGCTCTGGCTTGCTCTAGCGTCGAAATGCCCACCAGAAAAGGACTAGCCTGGCCTAACCCTGCCTTGGTTGGCCCGGCTGGATCACTCGGCATCGGGCGGCAGTCAACCAAGTCAGCCCTACACGGTACTGCCCGAAGGCTTTGATACGACGGTGTATTGGCATGTCCTTGATGCAAAGGAATAAAGCTGTAATTAGCCGGTTGATGTTGGTTGTTTATCTGTATCACAAGATTCAGCCAAGAATCAAAGCGAAGAAATAATCGAATTCAGCCATGTTGCACTACAAGACAGTTCCAACATCTCGGAAAATAGCTACTTGTGGGGGCCTCTATCCCGACCCTCACCTCGTGCGAGGCCAGTAATGTCTACTCAATTGTACCAGAAAGGCGATGTCCCCCACCGGAACCATACTTGTTCCCCGCAAAGACATCCTCAAGCCAGTCCAAGGAGACCTGGTTCATCAACACGTATCCTCCAACCTGGCAATGCTCACCAACGCCATCGATAGTCTCAAACAGGTGGTACGTCGCTCGGTCTCCGAGGTGTCTGGCCAATTCCTTTGCCTGTTCGGGGAAGAACATGTCATTCTGGCCATCTCCCACAAAGACGGGCGCCTTGATCTTGTCCACGATGCCCTTCAGTGTGTAGGCCTGAGACTGTTTCAGAAACTCATACGCCGACTCCGTCTTGAACGACCATTTACCCTGGTCGATTCCCCAGCGTATGATTGACGGGGTTTTCGGGTCCGTCTGCGCCTTGAGGACCTCTGCGTCAAGCTCGTCTTTCTTGCCGGCCTTGAACAGCTTGGTAGCGTCAGAACCGTACTGCTGCAAGATGGCATGGCCAAAGTCGTAGATGCCGTCGAGCGCTATGACGGCGGCAAGGCGATGTTCGAATGCAGCTGCCCTGGGAGCCAAGATCCCGCCAAAGGAAAAGCCCATCAGGGCAATCTTGCTGCCATCCACGTCGTCGCGCGAAAGAGCATAGTCCACCACGGGTGTGACAACTCTTTCCCAGTCAGGAATGAAGCCCAGGCCTTGGTATCGACGGACTGTGGGCTGTCCTGGTCCCTCGTAGACGAGAGCGTTCATGCCTCGCTGCAGCAGGGCTTCTCCCATTGCGTGATACAGCTCCTCCATGGAACCATCATACCCGGTGCCCAAGATGACAGTAGGGCGTCGTCCAGGTTTATCGGTCTTGAAAAAGATTGCAGGGACAGTAAAGTTGTCAGCACGCAGCTCAACACGCTCTCCGGGCACGGGGAGTAGCTTGATGGCCTTGTTAAAAACGTGTGCTTGCTGCTCCCACAAGGAATTGATCCTAGGGTCGCTCCAATTCCCGTGCAGAAATGTATCTGAAGTTCTATAGTAGGAACTCGCGCGGAAGAATGCATTTCGTGCCGACACGGGATGCTTCTTGTAGTCAATGCCGTCACCTTGTGCGTGGACACGAGTGGCGAGGTCGTAGAAGGCTTGGTAGTAGCTTTCGAAATCGCCCGTCTTTATCTGGCTTGCAGCGACGAGCACCTCTCCAATGTCGGCGCCTTGATAGGGAGCCATGGCGAGGTTGGCCAGGACGTTAAAGTTGAGGTCAACATCGGGGATGATTGGAGTCATGGTGGCTTTGACGCTTGATGGGAGTGCAACTGCGAGTGCCTGCGTAGCTCATCATTAGCACCAGGTTTAGAGAGAGTCGAGGATAGATGTGTGACTTACAGAGGAGAAACTCGCCAAGATGACAACTGAAGTTCCAGTGACGAGTCTCATGTTGATGAAATGTTAGGAGGTGCAGTTGATGTATGCGAGTCTGTTGAAGAATGTTGGCAGAACGAAAGCTGCGAGAGGAAGGGCCATATATATACCAGGTAACTTGAGCGACGGCACTCTAAATGATTTCTTTAATGCTGTATTTTTTGCAAGCCGGCAGGGTCTAGTATCTACTGCTGCCAACTTGATCGTCCTCGTCAACCCTGGCCCCAGGGTGCAGCCCACCTCGAAAAGCTCAGCCGTTTTAGGCTTGCTTTTCGACGGGAATCAGCGGATCGGGAAACAACCTGCGACTGAAACATGTCATTTTAATGATTAACCTTGTTCCTCTCAAAGCACAGGCTCTATCAAGGACGAGGTGAGAAGACTTGTCATTCGAGCGTTCTCAGCCTAGTCGGTGTTGAGCGACCTTCACATCGGCTGCAATTTTGGCACAGCCTGGCTCGTGGTACATAACTATTTAGTATCGCTGCAGGCTTGGCATCAGGCAGCAATAAGTTAATACATTTCTGGTAAAGTGGCTGAAAGAACACCGCAGCCTGCCGGGTTTGTTTTGCCTTGGTGGCTGAATAAGGAGGGCACGTCATCCAAGTGAAGCGGACCGGCTACCTCACTACGATTTTTAATTCGTTGTGGTAGCATTTACATGGATGCTTGAGCAGCTCGGGCTTTGTCCATACACACATCCATTGAGCAGATAGAAGTGGCCCGCTGGGTTGATGCAGACGAAATCACATTCGGGCGTCTCTCCGGACCATGGCCGGCCGATGGGCCGCACCCAGAGAAGAGGCGCCAGCTCAGCCCACCAAGACTGCCCCCGCTCCTCCCCCGCCCGGTGTTTACAATGGATAAATCCATCGCTGCGCCCTTTTCTACTAGACTTCCCATCTCATTACACTTCCTACTCCGTGTCCAAGACAAATGCTCTCCGGACGGTGGCCTCGTCCCGCCGACTGACCAAAAGTCTCCCCGGCCTTCCGACAACTCACGTGCTCTGTGTTCTGTAGGCAAGACCCTTTGCCCATGCACGGGTCGAAACGAGGCTCTGGGCCTAAGCAGCGCAGTCTCTTATCGGTTCTTTAGTCTCCCTAGAGACACCATCCTCTGGGCTGAAGGGGAGTTTCTTTGGAAACTGACAATAACTGTGGCACGGTGTTGATACGAAGGTACCCTTCTTCTAGGTTCTTCTCAGCCTACAGCCATCCGCAACCATCGAACTTCCCGACAGATATCAGACCCGACATGTCCGCCTCATCCACAAATCGGGCTGTGCCAATGGAGTCGACGGAGACAGGAGTCTCGGCTGCGTCAGAGTTTAACACGATGACGTCTCCGGAAGACCTCAGCCTCGTCCCTTGTGCTGCCACAGCCTCCATGTTTCTCTACGCCCAGGGAACCTCCATTTTGTGTTGTCATCACGATACCCTGAGTATAGAAAGGAGATTTCTGCACCATGCGGACGAAGTCAAATTGCTTGCGGTAGACAACCACAGCGAGATAGGAAATGGCAGATTTGTTGCCAGCTATGACGCAGGCCAATTAGCCATAGTGTGGGATTTACTTACCAATGAGGAAATTGCACGATTTGCATCTCATGAAACACTGGCGGTCGCTGTGTGGATGCGAGATGGAAATCTCGCGTTGGGTATGTATAACCCGATAGGAGACTTTCATGCTGCAAAACTGAACCCGTGGGTTAGGTAACTCCAAAGGCACCATCATACTCTTTGACCCCACCACTTCCGAGCACATCCCTACACGAACTCTGGACCAAATAGCTATAACAGCATTGGCACCTTTAGCTGATTGTCGGACCTTTGCTATTGGGTGAGCCAGCGGCGAGACCATCACACTTCATTTGAGAAAGTGCATCGCTGACCACAAAACCAGATATCAAAATGGCAGTCTCCTCATCGCGGCTCTCCAGCCGCGATTCACCATCTTGCACAATATCACAACCACAAAAGAGCCATCACCCATTGCTGCATTATCGTGGCATGTATCATCACCGCGTCGGAAGTTTCTAGCCGTACAAGCCGGCGACGGCGACGTATGGGTCTGGAGTGTGCCCAAATTATACAGCGATAACGATCCTTCTAAGCTTGTAAGGATGTTGAAGAAGACGAACAACCATGGCGTCAGCCCTCACTGGATGGGCTGGTCCAAGAACGGCCGCATCATCCAGTTTTCTGGCCGGTATGTTGGACTTCCCCTCGGGCGCCTGCATGCGCTGACCGTTCACAGCGAGACACTCTCATGGGATGTCAGGACAAAGCATGTTACTTGGGACTCCATCCCGACGTTGGAACATGTCAGAGGCCTAGCTCTCTTCGGCCCCCATGCCACTCTGTTTACATTGGGCCCCAACAGCACAGTACAGCAATTCGACCTGAACTCGCCGGCTATCATGGTGGCCAATGTTCAACATCCTGAGGAATCGGGTAACAAACCGGCTCATTCTACAACGTCGATCCACACTTCAAAGTCAGATGCTGTCTCCGTCACTGCTGACAGCGGCATCCCAGAGAGTCGTGACGACAAGTCTGGCGACCTTGATAAGGTCTATGAGGATATCGGAGAATTCGAGCATGGTCAGGATAGCGAGTGTGGCGAGGATAGAGTCGAGAGTCCTCAGTCATCTACTTTCGATCAGGAAATATACAGCAAGGGTACGCGCCCGTCGACCGTACCCACGTCACGCCCAAGCACCAAACCGCAAGTGCTGCCTCGGGTGTTCAACCACGCAGAAAATGCGGGAGTGGTGATCGCTGAACGAACGGAGGCCCAAGCCGGTGATGCCGATAGTTTCAAAGATTCCGACGCATTGGCAGACGATGAAACGGAGCAACTGCATCCTGCTACTGATGACCATGACGCAGAAACCACATACTCCACCGATAGTCGCTTGGATAATCCGAAACTGCAATATCTGCAAGTCTTTGCGGAACAGCTTGCCGATGACATCAAGTCTGGTTCTATCGATTTGAGCATCGGGGATACCGAGGCAGAATATCTTGATGTAGTGTTGAGGGAATTCGCATGGAAACTGCATGGAGAGTCTTCGAACCCGTTTGAGTGGGAGGCGTCTGTGGTTATTCACCGAAAACGAAAGTAAGTGAAATCGCACAAAGTTTCTCTAGCGAGTTAGGGACTGACATGGCGCTGCCTAGGAACATCATTGAACTACTCGTTTCTCGCCCATCGAACCTTGACGACACAGGAACCCAGCTGGAGGCATCGAGTTTAAGTGAAGATGGGGAGGTTGATGAGCTGCCCAGCCGCCCGTTGTTTAGGAAACCCAGAGCAATGGTCATGCAGTGGGTTGGTGACGTTGAAGCATCACCAATGACGGCTGAAGAATCTGCCCAGCCCACGGACGTCGACCCCAAAGAGCAAGTCACTCCCCAATTACCGCGTTACGAAGAGTTCATCAAAGAATCCGAAGCCTATCACTGGCTCCTAAACAAAATCCACCAGCACAATCAAATGAACTTTGAAGACGCCGGGGCAATGTTGGAAATTGGGTCGAGGATTCGAAGTCAGCTGAGAGCACAAGAACCACTACGCAAGATGAGCAGTCGAAAGCCCCTTTCCTTAGTCAAGATGACATTCAATCTTGACTGGAACCCGGTCCGCTTTATGAAGGAGGCCGGGTTTGCTTCTCCCTTCAAGGAAACGTTACCGAAAGTTCTTTGCCTGACAGGTTCATGGAACGAAGCGCATGCTGCAACTGTGGCTGATTATATGAACCAAACATGGCCTCGATCCGGGCAGGCTCTGATCGCTCTATTACAAACCCTTGTATCGCTCGCGGACAGTAAAGAATCTTCTGGTAAAATCTCATTTAGTAATTTTGTGTCCAGATTGATAACCACTTTCAGATCGAATACCGGAACGTTGTCAGGCTACTTTTGAACACAAGTCCGGCCGTGAGACGGGACACTCACCATTAAGGGGTTCCCAGCTCATCGCCAGTATTCAGTCGCCATCCTCGTGCTCTATTTCGGTTACTGGGTGCCCTTACTTTGTGTCCGAGATAGGTGAACAAATTGGCTGGTTGGCCTCCGCCCTGAGGTCTTCTCCAATTAGTCGAGGCACGCTAGGTTGCACCCCTCGTATCGGGAATTTCCAGGTGACCACCCAGGACGAAGGGTCTCAGAAAATGATGGTTGTAGGGTCCTGCAGCCTGAACTTTCACTCTGAAACTTCCGAGACGTGCAATTCGACTCCTGGGTTCTGTTGGGGTCGTCTCTTCTGTAATCCGATTCTGGTGCGCGGCTACCCAATCCCTCGAAGATCAGAGCCGAACCTAGGCCTCGAGATATCATTGGGCAACATGGCCACCCTGGTTGGGTCGAAACAAGTAGTACAGTGGGATGAGAGGGTGGTCATGAAAGGATTCAGCATGCTCCTGGTTGCAACGCTTGCAGCTGCCGATGTGATCGTGTGGCATCTCCTGGTCAGCGAGAAGCCCGGCGAGCGGGTTCCATACATCGACCCTCGGCTCGACGCGCTGGGCATCGAAACATCAAAGGGGATTTCTCTTCGCATGCTCGAAGCGAGCCGTCATGTCATCGGATGGTGCTCTAAAGTGACGGATTTGTGTGGTAAGCAATCGATCTACCTCTGCTCTGAATTGCCTTATTGAAGTCCTTTAAGAAGGAGTGTTGCTGGCCTATGGCACTGACTTCAGAATAGGTGACGCAACGGCAAACCATGATATTAAAACATCTGGATTGAAAAGGCCGCCGGCGTCTATCGTCATCGACCGTCTATACATCGAAGCGGGAACCGATCTGGTTGGTGGTCTCAACATGAGCATTAACAAGAAAGACCAGCCGTTCTGGCTAGAGCGGGAAAGCGACTACCCTAGCCTGCTCAAGTGGATTGCCTCCCAGCCTGTCATTTTCTACGATGTAGCAGACCGCCGTGCCTGGCTTGTCGACGGCGCCTCCGCACTGCTTCACCTCGTTCGCATATCACTCTATCTGGACGAAAACGATCCCGAGTCGACTTATGACTGGGTCTTTGACGTCACGAAACTCAAGGATAAATGGGACGGGGTTGTCGGACGTCAAGCTGCACTGAAGACTCTCAAGAGCTGGGACAATCTCGATCTCAATGTTTACGCCATCGGGAGGCGCCACCGTAGCGATGGCGTACCTGAGACGGAGTACTCAACACTCGAGACGCGGGTCAAGAAGATACTCCACTCAATCGAGATCCTGGTCGACCGACAGGCCAAGGTAGCGTCTCAGGACGGCATACGAATTTCGCAGACATTGGACCTCCGCTGTAACATTGTTGGCTTCGATATTCTGGATGTCATCACACCACTGGGCCCCATTCATCCTCGCATTAAACACCTAGACATGTGGCATCACGGGTGGGCTGATTTGACAACTTCCATCGGTATCACCACCATCTTCGGCAGCGGCTTCGGAGGTCTGATACGCCCCGACCAACCCGAAACGTTGTGCAAGACCTGGAAGTCTGTCCCAGAGGGTATGGACTACATGGCTGCGTCTGTGTCGACGCTGCAGATGTTGTACGAAAAGCGCCTCCTGAGGATGGAGCCAGGCCTGGCGGCGGGCCACATGACGAGTAAGATTATCTGGACTTCGCCCTGCCATCCTTTCAAGCCTTGCAGGTGCTGGAAGACCCAGGGAGGAGACAGTACAAGCGGTAGTAATGATCCAGCGGACGGGGACTGTCACGCTGATCCTGTGCAATTTCTTGTCAAGAAATCATGGAAGCTACGCGTTGCTCTGCGCGGCACGACGCCTGTGAACCTAGCGGCACTTGACGAGAAAGGAGCCGTGGTTTTTGGACACATTCCATTCCCGAATCTGAAGAGCGGGGAACGTCTTGCGTTTGAAGAACATGACGAAGATGGAGATGTGTCTACCCCTCCCACCGAGGCGGACAGTGGAAGAATGCTGCAGCCTCCATTTATTACGTCGACTGCAAGCGAGTCAACTGCATCGGCTGGGTCAACGAGTATTACTGTGCCGAGTTTAGGAGTGCCAAGTGCTACTGAGGGGCGCGATAATACTCCAGGCATTTATAGAACTAAGGGGGAAAGAAAGAAGACAAAGTGGTGGAAGGTCTTGGATGAATTAAGAAAGAAATAGCATTCGTAATATACTATCTAATAGCTATATACTTAGCTCCTTAACATGTAAATTAAACTATAAAAGTATTCCTTATGTACCTAAGTAAAAGGTGCTTACGCAACAGGGTGCGTAGGATTAAACCGCCCCGTCGCGACGTCTTGCTCATTGCTTATGCACTGCAACCTTCGCTTTGAGCACGCCTCTGCCCCTTGTTCCAATGGCGAACTCGTCGCTGACGCACTCAAAATCTTCAGCCTTGGCTTCTGGAAACTCAAAGTCAAAACGTTGAACAAGGGTAGTGAGGGTCAGGTACAAGTCGGCCCAAGCAAGACTAGGATGACGGCAATCGTTAGCAAACAAAGGCTCAAATCTTCTAGTCGAAAAACATACTGCATCCCAAGGCAATTTCTTGTCCCTCTTGAGAATGGTGCAAACGCCTTTTCGGCTTTCCTTCGGGTTTTTGGGTCCATCCAACGATCAGGGTTGAACACCTTCGGATTGGGATGCCAGGTTTCATCCATATGCATCAATATGAGGGTCATGCCGACGGGAGTGCCGGCAGGTATCCGGTGTTCATTGTAGAAGAGGTCTCTGTCCGGAGCCACACGTGCCATCCGGGTAGCAATGGCGGGGCTCAACCTCATCCCTTCGTTTATCACCGAGGTCAAGTATGGCAGCTGCTCGAGTACTCTGAGCTCCACCTTATCGGCAGGGCCCCTACTGACAGAAGCCAGCTCGACGCGAAGCCTTTGGAGTATCTCAGGGTTGGTATAGATATGGAAAAGTATCACTCGTAGGACGCTTGCGGTCGTCTCGAAGCCCGCGCCAGTTACTACGGCCACGTCCTCAAACACCCTTTTAAAGGTTTTCTCTGAAGCCGGAAGCTTGGAGTTGAGAATGTCGTGGACTAAATTGCGAGAGCCATTAGCGTCTGGGTCAGGCGAGGTTGCAGCTGTCATAAGATCTTGCGTGTCTTTGATCGTTTCCTACCAGGTTCGCCTTGTCAGAGGGATACTAATGCTCCTGGTTTGGTGTTTCCTGGGCGTACCTTGACATTTTCAAAGAATATCTTCAGGTTCTCATCTCCCATTTTCATAGCCCAGTCGATGGGGAGCGACATCAGGAGAGGGTTAAGCCATCGTACAAACTTGCCGAGCCTCCATTTGTCACCAGCACCTTGAGTAGCTACCATCAAGGCGCCGTGAAAATCTGGGTGGTCAAGGCTGTTGTAACTCTTTGCCAGGATGAAGTCGTTGGCGATGTCTCGAGCAATAGCGTGAGCCGCAGCGCCAAGAGGAAATACCTCCCCCGTGGATGCCAGACTGGAAAGTCGGTCGCAAAGTTTGTCGATATAGTGTCGGATATGGTCTAGGTGAGCCGTCACTCTAGCCTTGGAAAAGAGGGAGTTAATGGCTTGGCGGCGGGCTTTGTGGGTGTAGTGGTCAGCTGTGAACAAAGTTGCGCTGGTCGCTGCCTGGGCGTCAACAGCCCAGGCATACTTGTCCCAACGACCATCTTGGCGATAGATTTGTTCGAAAAATTCTGGGTCGCTAACATGAAGCTCGTAGGGACTAATGCGAACGATGGGGCCTAACTAGCAAGTAAGTATGGAAAGCAGGATCTCAGTGCCCGGGTCGTTGAAGGGCATAGAAAACTGTACCATATTCCTTGTGCAGCTGGCCAATCTTGAATGTGTATTTGCCACCCTGATAAACGTCGTAGTAACCTTCGTAGAAGCGCGTCACGGCTGCGAGTTTGGGACCCGGAAAGCTCGCAAGTGGGTGGAGGTAGAGCCGGTATAGACACAAACTTACAATGTAGAGGGCTATAGATGCCACGACAATCTCCCATGTTATATACTCGGAGAAACCCTGCATTGTGCTTTCGATTGGGAGGTCTAGAGGTAGCCCACTCTAGCGATGTCGTAGCGGGTGATGAGCATTAGATACGCAGGAGATATAAACAGAGTGGGAACCAAGGTCTAATATGTAGTTTGGCCTGTCCCGTCTTTCACCACTCGCCAATGTCTATCACACTTTTGGGTTGGTCAGCTTTGCAGCGCACCGTTTTACCAGAACCAGGAATGACTGCTTCGCCCCATCAATCGATCCTGACGTGGCTGGCCACTTTTGGTTGCATAACCCGCACAGCGAATAAGAAACTATCTATTGTCAGGGTGTAGGGGAGGGATAAACGTCCTGAAGAGAGGTTGAGAGATTTATTTCGAGCAGTGAGTGTTGTGCCAACGAACAAGTAACCAACTCCTGAATGGACATTACAAATCAACTATTTACCTCATTGTAGGGGTGGTAAGCAGGCGAGTATTCTAAAGGGTGTCAAAAATCCCAGCATAGCTCATCTATGCAATCGGTTCAAAACCTCTTGGCTAACCACTTCTTGGATCGACTGTACGGAAAGGATCATGGGAGTTCACAGGGGTTCCTCCAGCAATCAATCTAACATCTAAATAAAAACACCAGTTTAGACTATATAACGAAGGAGCGTGTCTCATTCAGTCTCGTATTATTTGACCTAGCGTGGTACTTTAATTAAGCTTAGATCGTGCTGACAACTTTATTTTACACTCAGCTAACGAAAACTCTGAAATTGCTGATAAATAGTGCGAATGAATAGTTGGATTTTGTAGAAAAAAAACTGCTAGATCTCTCTTTATCATTTATTCAAGCACAGAGTTGAGGTCTCAACTCGTATGTGGGCTGACTGACTATGATTCCTCGTGTTCTTGTGAGGACCTAGGGCGTAGTTTAGACCTTCAAAACAGGCGGTGTAATTTATTTATTCCTTTATCAGGTAAATCAGGGCAAGTATGGACAGAAGTCATAGCCGGTAATAGAGCTTCAATATTGTTGCGATAAGGTGTACGAAGGCACATAACTGGTCGTAACGAGCCTTCCGTGCTCATTTTGCCTCTTGATCCACAATTCTTCAAGACTGGTGATTCCAGACCAGCCGGATAACGCCGGGGACTCAATCACCTGATTCTATTTTTAACACTTGCCTCTCGTCACCACGACAAGCCACTCAAGAAGCTACCCTACAGCATTGATCATCATCAATAGGGAGACACTTTTCCTGGTCCTGGCGACGGAATATGATGTCGTATTAAAGGAGATTTCATTCCTAGTCAGGTTTGATCCGCATTTGAGATATATGTTGTTTCTCTTGGTCGAGAAGAGCACCCTTGATCCGTGCAACTCTGGCTGTTCATGTCCACTTTGAGGTTGACACCCGCTTCATCAATCAAGCAGTGATCAGACCTCTTATCAAAAATGCTAGCAGTTTCTTTGAAACCATTAATACGTACATGGTATCAAACAAACAGCACGGATTTATTTTGGTTGGCCATCGAACCACCACCCATCTTTCATCATGACGGATGATCGATGTTGTGCAACTGACTCACCTGAGTCATCCCATGCTGGTGATCGACAACTCTAGCTCGGGTACCTGATAAGCGACCGTGGACAAAGCTCCTGGGCATGTCAAATCTCATTGACAGCGGAGCGGAATAGGCAACCGCTTCAGCGGAACCAAGATTGCAGGGTCCAAACATGTCACCGTCTTCAAGGCAGAACACAAGGCGCATGCCGAACTTCCGAACAAGCTCGTCCCCAAGCTTTCACTCAGCTCATTCTATATGCACAAAACTTTTCATCAGGGGGATCCAAGACTGCCTGATTGTTAGCCTTATGAAAAAGCCCATCCGGCGTGTGCTTGGACTGCGCCCAAGGCATATGCAGTTTGCCCTAATTTCACCATGCTGAAATTGCTGGCTTCAGCCCAAAGCCGCTTGTTATCTGCACAAGCCGGCTGTGTCAGGTTTATGGGGTCATTTGCTAACGGTAGCTCCATCTGCCGAGGAGGCACAAACAGCTAGCGATAGCCTCTCCCAATAGCCAGGTGACATTAATCCACGGGCCCTGGTCCGTCGTGAGGGCTGGACCGCATTTGACAAAGCTTCATGCAGGTCCCAGGAGACCCAGTGCCACTGCCGGTTTCATCAGAGACGCTGCGGCTGATGGTAGCGCGTGCATTAGCCGGGCTTAATTTCATTTCTACCAGAATGTTAATTTGGTGGCGCTTCAGCTTTCCAACGGAGACTCTGCCAGGCCATTCCGCGGCGTCGAATCACGTCCCGAGTGCGGGTCACAGGGCTGAACAAGCTCCCCGCATGACTGGCCCGTCTCAAGCCTCACAGGCGACTGGTAATCTCGTTCGCGGTGCTGGCCCGTTCGGTTCAACGAGACGCCTTGCTTACTAGCATCGACCTTCTAGGCCGCATTCACGCTGGCTAGGCAAGCCATCAAAGCCAACAGAGTTTTCGCTCAGGCTCATAAGAACACTCTCCTGCTCCATTCCCGAGTTGAACCAATTCTCCTTGTCTCTCCTTCTCATCATCCTTCACTTCAAGCTCAACTGCCCAGCGCATTTTCGTCACTCTTTATACCACACTACATTCCTTAACCAAACCCTTTTTTTCACAATGGCTGCCCCCACCCCCGCTGAGAACGTCAACAACAATGGTCCCATTGACCACAACGACATGGATGACTGGAAGAACCGCTTCAACGACGTCCTCGCCCGTCCCAGCGAGCACGTCAACTCCAAGTCCCCCGACTCTGCCCAGCCCTGGCACAACGCCTTCTTTGGCTGCTTTGCTCCCGTCGATACTTGCCTGATTACCTGCTGCGTTCCCTGCGTCACCTTTGGCAAGACCCATCACCGTCTCCGCAAGAACGGCAACCTCGACGGCTATGAGCCCATCAACACTTCTGTACGTTCACTTCTTAAGACCCTACTTCGTGTCTCAACTAACAAACCATCGTAGTGCTTGATGTTCTGGGGCTCCACCTGCTTCGGCCTCCACTTCATCCCCCTCGCCCTCCAGCGAGCCAACCTCCGAGAGAAGCACAACCTGCAGGGCAGCTGCCTCGTCGACATCGCCACGGCCTGCTGCTGCGGCTGCTGCGACCTGATCCAGCAGGACAAGGAGGCCGAGTACCGCGAGGCCCAGGCCGCTGCCGGCGACCAGGGCTACAAGGCCGAGGAGGGCATGGCCTACCCTGCCAGCAACTAAGGGCAGACCACGCATTGACGGTGTTCGGATAAGTTTGGCGACCTTTTGTACTGTCCTCGATACCCCCCAATTTGAGATTTTGACGCGGGAGCGGTGGTTTATATGCCGTTCTCATGTGTCTCATGTCCAAGTCTATATAGCTCTTTGAATGGAACATAAATGTCTAATGTATCAACTATTGTCCCTGGCTCGTGATGATTCTATTTGCATTCTCGACGATAGAGAGATACGTGCATGTTTACCTGTCTCTTCATTGCGATGTGCATGTCGTGAATTGTTCGGCCCTTTTGCAGCAAAGAGCAATGAGTGCTTGATTTGATCTAGACCTGGCCCAGAACGCAAATTTGGTGGCTTGTGTTTCCTGTTTGTGGCTGGCAACGAGCCAAATGCACTGACCCAGCGCCATGGCCAAAACGGCGTTAGAGTTGGTTCAATGGAACGCCTCCATTCCCGACACATTTCACGTAAAAGCTGACAAACATAGGCCGTGCACCTCGAAGAATAATCACCTGTCATTTGGTCAGATACATTTCCAACCAGGTTCTAGAATCTATATGCACCTGATTCCCCGTACCGAGACTCGGAAGAATGCTCAACATCGGAAAAACTAGAATTCCCTAAGAGGCAACTTCGGAGACGCTGAAACCGCTTGGCCATAACGGTGCCGGCCAAAAATCACATCCGTGCAAACCTCCGTTGTGTTCCTGGCTGCTTGTGTCGTCATTGGTGGAGTAATAGCTGCAGCTCGCGAACGGGCGGGGATGGAGCCCTACAACACGAGATGAAGGGCTGCCCCTGGATTGATAGACTGCTCTATAAGTAGTCAAGATCGACCTCAATAGATATTGTTCACTACGCATCGCGGTCGTGTAGTATACAAGATGCAGCTCACCTTGTTGCCCCTAGTCGCTCTCCTCGCGGGCCGGGCCGTTGCCCAGGTCAAGGGTACGCCCTCTGGTTTTGCCAGTGGGACTACTGGAGGTGGAAATGCCAGTCCACAGTACCCGTCCAGTATTAATGAGTAGGTGACAAAATCAGTGGGATAGGGAATATACTGACTTTGTGTAGGCTCAAAACTTGGTTGACGGATAGCACTCCCCGGGTCATCATGATTGACAAAACCTGGGACTTCCGCAACACTGAAGGTACCACCAGTGGACGATGCTGCAGTGACAAGTCAACCACTGTATGCTCCGGTGGCACCTCCAAGGGCCAGCTCTGGATCCAGGATACTTGCGACTCTCCCAACACCTGGGTTGACTGCACCTACGACAACGCCGCCAAGAAGCCCATCGACCTGGGCAGCAACAAGAGTATCGTGGGTGTCGGAAGCAAGGGGGTCATTGTAGGCAAAGGTTTCCGCATTCGAGGCGGCGCAAAGAACATCATCATCCAGAACATCCACATCACAAACCTGAACCCTCAGTATGTCTGGGGTGGTGATGCCCTCACCCTCGACGACGCTGACATGGTCTGGATCGACCACAACAAGTTCTCCCTCATCGGCCGCCAGATGCTCGTCTCTGGCTGGGGAGCTGCGGGCCACGTCACCATCTCCAACAATGAGTTTGACGGGAAGACGACGTGGTCTGCCGGCTGCAATGGGAAGCACTACTGGACCATGCTGTTCATCGGCGAGAAGGACTACTACACCTTCTCTGGAAACTGGGTTCATGACGTCTCTGGTCGTGCGCCGCATATGGGCACCGACCACACACAGAGCGAGATTCTCTTCCATGCCGTCAACAACTACTTCCAGGACATCGGTGGACATGCGTTTGATGTTGATACCAACGTCTGGGCGCTTCTTGAGGGTAATTACTTTGAAAAGGTTGATACGCCCATGACTTCGGCTTCTAGCAGCAACGGTGGTCAGATTTACGACGTCATCACCGTCGACGATGCGTCTGGATGCACCAAGCCACTTGGGTATATCTGCGAATGGAACCGTCTGTCTGGATCTGGCACACTTCCTACTCTCAAGAGCTCTGCTGCTCTCTCGAAGCTGGGCGGTTTCAAGAGCTCGCTGGTTTCCCACATTCCTGTCGCCGATGTGCCAGCGTCTGTGAAGAGCAAGGCCGGTGTGGGTCGCGTGTAGATGAAGATACCGTGAAGTTAGGGAATGTACATTTTTTATGGAATTGTCTCCTCAAAACCGAGATCTGGTTGACGGTGAAAACCGGGTCCTGTTGTGACAGCCCCTGACGTGGCAGTTTATATCCAGGCATGAATTCCTGAGAGTTTCATGATCTGATCTGCGTCCTCCTTTGTCAAGGTTATATTTCGCCGACGTAAGATTCCTGACTGATAACTTACGCAATGTTGGGTAGAAATGAATATCCTGTCTAAGATAACCACTCGAAGTACGTGTGTTCGCACGTGCCATTGACCGAAGATCCTATGCCGCCGAGCCTCAAAGATTCGGCCGATATGGAGTTTTATTTAGACCACATATTGTCGAAAAAAATAAGGAGCTTCAGGGGCACGGTCAGTTTCATCTCGTATCTTCAAGGACCAAGGACCAGGTAGGAGCAGTGATTCCCTCTCAGGGGGAATATCTATGCTCGTGAAATCTCGGCCGATCAGAGATATCATGGCCCACAAATGGTTAATTTTTCTGATTCTCTTCCGTTCCTTTATCGTGGGTTCGGGCATCCTTCACCTTGACACCCAAGGGGAAGCATCAATGCGCACACCGAGATGATGCGTCAATGTTGCCCGGGAGTAAACGGACGACTTTGTTGCTGAGGATCCACATCCCTTATCGGCAATTAATTTCAAGAGGCTTGAAAACCCCTGCTGTTGGGCGTTGGAAACCTTGCGTGTTGGGCGGCGAAGCGGAATCGCCGCCGAGGCCGGGCAGGTCCACTCTTTACCTTCACCGCGGTGAGAAAGTCGGTCGTCGTTGAGTCAGACAGTTGGATACGGGTGATTATTGCAAGCGGACGTACGTCTATGGGTAAGGTATCGTAAATTTAGGGACCACGTGATTGACCTGTATAGCCACGGAAATGTAGACATCAGGCCAAAAACCCAAGAGGCCTCGCGGACACGACGTCTTATCAACCACGCAGAGCATAGCCCTGTGGCAAAACCTGCTTGGCATCATTTGAGGCTCGGTCTTATCTCTTCCCTCCCCTGCTTCCGCCAGGCTGGACCGACCACTTGGAACTGGGCCCGCCGGACCGGACCATCACCCGCGCGTTCCATCGCATCACGCTGATGCTGCGGTATTGCCTGTCAGTAGGGTGATGCTCACCCATTAAATCCCGGACCCGAAAAAAAATACAGTGGGTTGCTGTGCCGAACCATGGCCTGTCTTCCAGGGGGCACCCCTGCTGGCTAGCCAGGTCCGAAGCCCGGATGAGCCTCAAACCAACCTTGAACGGCATTTGAAGCACGACATTTTTGCTCGATAGGTGCAAAAAGAATTTTTCACTCGTCGATTTAGGGTTCGTAATTGGGGCCCGCTTGGGCAGGTATTGTGCGCCAAGATCCTGCCATCACGGTTTGGTATGGCTCTTATCACGAGATTTCGCCGTGCCATGATTCGTACCTAGCGTAATCACCCCTTTAGGCGAGACTGCATGATCCGACTGGCTCGAGGGCCTTGGAATTGACAGCTTCAACAACACTCCCTTTTTGGGTCTATAAATACGTCCCGCCGCAGCTCTTGGTTCGGGAGAGCTTCATGCTATTCCTCATCAAGACAATCGGCTTTAATGATTGCACATCACCATTCGTTATTATTTGCTTCGGCATTCTACATTCGCTGAATATACGAAAAAAATAATGGCACACCTAACAAATATGGATCGCATTCGAGAACTCGATACCTCATGGAACGACTCCAATGCCCCCACCCGACGCAATTCGACTGCATCTCTGCCCGCAATGACGGTATCGCCCCCGGAAAAAGACTCCAAGACCTGTCTAGACGATGTGGCGAAGAAGGTTGACGCCTCCTCAACAACACCATCGGTACTCGAAAAGGGCTGCAAGAATCTGGGATCTGACGAAAGTCTCGACTCTAGTCCTGCTCAACCCAAGCTCTCGCTTCGACAACGGCTACATCACTTTACCTGGGCGTGGTTTACTCTTCCAATGAGTTCTGGTGGTTTGGCATTGCTCATTCATGTCCAGCCTCATCAATTCACAGGGCTCAGAACCATTGGGATGGTATTATACGCCATTAACCTCGCCATCTTTACACTCTGCTGCATCGCCATCCTGTGTCGATTCCTGTTTAATCCGGGCGACTTTGTCAAGTCGATAACACAGTATCGCGAGGCATTCCTCTTCCCTACCTTCTTCCTTGCTGTGGCTACGCTCATCACCAGCACTCAACGATACTGCATCCCCGCAAACGACGCCTCATACGTCTGGGCAACGCAGACAATCTTCTGGGTATACGTCATTGTAACATTTATTCTCGCTGTGGCTCAATATTCGTATCTCTTTGCCTCCCGCAGCTACAACTTGCAGACAATGATGCCTGGTTGGTTGCTACCCATTTTTCCCGTTATGCTGGCGGGTACCGTCGCCTCTGTCATTCTGGAGACACAAAGTCACATCAAGCCCCTTCCCATTATTTTCGCTGGCCTGACCTGTCAAGGATTGGGCTTCTGTGTCTCTATGATGATGTATGCCCACATGATTGGTCGACTCATGCAGTCTGGTCTGCCAAACCGCGAGCACCGCACCGGACTCTTCATGAACGTTGGCCCTCCGGCTTTCACAGCTTTAGCTCTCATCGGAATGGCAAATGCACTCCCCAAGTCGATTTCTGGAGCTGACCACCTCGCTCTCAACGTCGACACCGTTCGCGCTGTAGCTCTGCTAAGCGCCATCTTCCTCTGGGCACTGAGTCTCTGGTGGTTCCTCATCGCCGTTGTCGCAGTCGCCTCCTCACCACCCAAGTTCTTCCATCTTGGCTGGTACCCCTTAGTCTTCCCCAACACTGGTTTCACACTGGCTACGATTTCCATCGGCAACGAATTCAAGAGCGAGGCCATTCTCTGGGCTGCAAGTGGGATGACAATCCTCCTCCTCATCACCTTTTCTGTCGTGTTTTATTTTAATATGCGGGCGGTTATTGTACGAGATATTCTTCATCCTGGCAAGGATGAAGATGCAGATGATCACTGAAGGAAAATGGATGTAATGTGTTTTATTATAATATCTAGATACCACGGGATAAGGGACGGTCATAGACAAAAGGGATACGATAGCATGGGCTATCTGGCATAAACAATAGGTTTCACAATCACAAAATCATTCAAACAACTTCTCTGCTGTCGTCGACGCCTCCTGGAGTCTAGATCGAATGCTGTCATGATTCTGGCCGGGTCCGAACGTTCGGCACAACGTGGTGCACCAGGGGTTGGCATTGGCCGGACAATTACAGGGGACAGCGACAGGGATCCGGCCTATATCGGACGAGATTCCACGATCGTATTTGCTGCTGGACAGGGGGGCGCACGGCCTTGTACCTCCGTCAACAGGGCCGAAGAGAGTCTTCTCCCCTATTCTAGAAGCGAACGGCCAACTTGGCCGATGTTCGGCCTGGAAGTCGTGTTACGCCGTTGGCAGATGCAAGTCCGGTCACCCAACCTGTCGGTCCGTATAGTCCCAGAGTCTCCTTTTAAAAATGGCTATTTGCCTGATACAGTCCACTGCGCCCGACGACGTGTAATCGCGTAATTGACCGATATCGCTGCTGACTTGGCCTCGTCAACACATCGGCCGACTGAGGCCCTCTGGCGATATCATTTCGCAATTGCTTCAGGGACCATGACTCAATCGAAAATAATGACCTGATTCGACACCTTCCTCGGCCGTGGTTTCAGTTACCGAATGTCAGCCAATTGATTCGCTTCACTTCAAGCGGTGCCCTGGCAAGCTCTTGGTCAAGACGGTGCGCTTGGCAGCTATTCCAACTGACAGAGTGGCATTCTCTTGTATGGCCGATTCGGCTCGCGAAATTTCGAGCGCGTTTTGGTGGCATCGGATGCAGCTAGTCTATACACTACCCGTCTAAGCTAATGTCCCATGCTGAAGGGAAGACGTCTGAATGTTGGGAGATTGATGCATACAAATATTCCACTGCTTTTTCCTTTCTACTCTAAAGTGGATTCGACTGAAGTCCTTCTCGGTTGTTATCCAGGCTTTGTATGCAACTCATCAAGATGCATTCAACTCGGTGGTTTGTCCTCTGATAGCGTGCTGCTCCTCCTCCACCAGGCAGATTCCAAAGTACTCTTCCAATGCAGATAGCCTCTGTTCTTCACTCCTTAACTTCTCTAGCAAGCTCATCTGCTGCGCCGAGGAGTTTCCGGCCTTGAGCTCGTCCTGGATAAGAAGTAAGCATCCAGATAACGTCAAACTATCGCTGTCCAGAGTGAACTTTTGCGCAACAACGGTACTGGCCCAGAGGCTCTTCGTCATGGCGTGGTGGTTGAGAATGTCAAAGTCGGACGGGAAGAACTCGATGTCAGGGAAGTGATATATATCCCCCCAATCTCCCGAGCCTCTCTTTTGGGAGTATACCCAGACTTTCTGAGTTGGATCTCGGTGCTGCGGGAGTCTTTTGTGCTCCAACTTGAGCTGCTGGTTTGGTAAGCCGGGCCGTATTTCTCCAGAGCTGAGAGGTAGCGGAGTGCATGGCCCATCGGCTCCATAGCCGACATCCACCAGATATCTTTTGTTGTCAATTGTGACAACATTTGCCATATGGCTCCTTGATTCCCATTAGCTTCCGGTTCAGGTTTATGATGCTGACGAGCTGATCTTACATAGCACGCCAGCTTCCATCATGAATTCCACGAGTAGCCATTGTGATTCTACAAATGACCCCAATGACGTGGAAACCCAGGCTGCGAAGAACAGTTCCGAAGAACGTGTTGTTCTCGAGGCAGTAGCCTCCTCGACACCTGTCCACAATCTTTTCGTACAAGTCCCCAGGCTCGAGGGATATGGTCTTATCGACGGAATAATGTAGTGAAAGTGTTTCGAAAGGAACATGAGCTAGTTGACGCCGGACAAGCTGGGTTAGAAACGTGAGGGTATCGCTAGCATGTTGAGATGTTGGAAGGCGGATGCGATCGAAATAAGACGATAGCTGATCCGACGAATATTTGGGCAATTCGGCCATGTTCGTCATTTCAATATGTGCCGGAACAGTTTGGAGTAGTAGAAGTTGGCCAAATTAGACTCTGGCTTTGTGACTCTTGGTGATATTTCCGTTGCGCCGAGGTCCAGCTGAGTCACGTCGGTGTATTCAGAAGGCGCTGTAAAAACTGTCACGTTTTGGTTACCTAACCTTAGCTTATTAATTGGTACGCTAGTCGTCATTTGGTTTTGCTACGGATTCAGTTTGGCTTTGGCCTAAACTTCCCAACTGCATCCCACGACCATCATGGAGACAACAACTCTCATATCAACTAGACTTGGCGCTGAACTTCTACCTGTCCCTCAAGCGGGATGCGAGCGTCAGGCTTGTGTGGAAATCAACCCCAAAGGCTTTTATATCCGACATCCACCTGCACCCCATCTGCTGAATGCCTTCTTAACTTCCGATGATGAGTTGTTTCACACAATACACATGGGGGCCGCTGTTGTCGACACCGATAAATGGCTACTTGTTGTCGATGGCATGGTTCAGAAACCTTTTGCTTTGACAGTGGAGCAGCTTCTGAAGCTTCCTCGTACAACAATCACAGCCTTTCATGAGTGCTACGGCAGTCCTTTAAAACCTCCGACAAATGCCGTCTGGCGGATAGGAAACGTGCGTTGGACTGGAGTCTGTCTAGCCGATATCCTCTCGCTGGCAAATCCGCATCCAGAAGCTCAGTTTGTCTGGTCTGAAGGCCTGGATTACGGCGCATTTGGCGGCGTTACAGCGGATCGATATCAAAAAGACTTGCCAATCGAGAAAGCTCTAAGGTCGGAAGTGCTGCTTGCTTTTGAGATGAATGGCCAGCGGTTGACCAAGGAGCGAGGTGGGCCTGTCCGTCTTGTCGTTCCTGGCTGGTTTGGAACGAACATGACGAAATGGATTTATCGACTCACTCTACAAGACAGAAGGGCGCCTGGACCGTATACTACGGTTTTTTATAACGAGATCGACCTAACAGATCCCGCTGGCAGCCGGAAGCGGCCGGTGTGGACTGTGGAAGTGAACTCAATAATTACTTCTCCGGCACCAGATACCGTGGTTAAAGAGTCAAAAGTGGTAGTCGAAGGTTGGGCCTGGTGCTACGAGCCCGTTGCCTGTGTACTTGTTACTCCATCCGTGGGCCAGCCCTGGTCTGATGCTGTGGTAGACACAAGAGAAGGATACAGTTGGCAGAGGTGGAGAGCGACATTGGCTTTAACAGATGGTGAATACGTCTTGATTGCACGGGCAGTGTCAATATCTGGGTCTGAACAGCCCTTGGCGGGTAGGAGGAACCATGTTCATCGTGTGAGAATATGGGTAAAGTCTAAGCCCAGCGAGTAAGTACATTCCCGTTGGTAAGATCAGTAGCAAATAGGAACAGAAGAAAACCACTTTAGATGCCAGACCAATGTCTGAGAATAGCTGGTCTCGCCATAGACAGTCTTCCGATCTTGACGGTTATCGATACCTCCCAGGCCTAGTTCCCTTTGTCTGTTTGGGTCGTCAATCTTCCTATGGTGTATTATAGTGTTCCCAGTCAAACTATTAAACCGGCCAAAAGCCAAAAGCTAGTCTAGCAACATAAAAACCAACTACACCGGCTACAATGAGATCTGTCATGGAATCAGCATATGGTCTTGCGAATATTTTCCAAATCCGAGGGAAGTGATAGACGCACGAAGGCACATCAGTTGCCAGTTATTAGTCCAGTTACTCCAGATGTTTGCAGACATGGCCTGCATGAGACCTCGCCGTTTCCCTGCTCTGACGTCGCGCTCTTGGGCCTGCTGGCTTGTGAGCACTCCAGACTCGGTCCCTTCGTCCGACTTTTGCCGGGGTTGGGTTTGGCTCGGCCATGCCCTCACCTTCCCTTCGGCCACTCCCCTATCCTCTGCGCTGTGACAGTTGACTTTAATTCTGCCGTCAATCAAATCCAGTAGCACGCAGTGGTTTGAAGGACGTCGGGTTTGGATCAAGGCTCGCAGCGACAAGCCGTTGGATACATCTGAATTTTCTGGCCAGTCGAATCTCAGGGCTCTGAATCCAAACATGTCAGAAAGTGTAGAGGTTGATCCATCCGCCTCACTCATGATCCCGGTCAACCGCAGGTCTGGACCGGTACGCTCCACGGCGTATGCCACGTGGGGATCAGCGCCGTTTCTTAGCCAAACCTCAATGAATCTTGAGTAGAACGCAAAGGGGTAGGGGCTGGATTCTTCATTAGCATGGAAGCGGCCTGCCCATTATCAGAACATACACCACCATGGTTTGAATATAAATGCAAAGTACATGGTGCCAGAGCGGTTCAGCCGCAAGATTGGCTTTAGCTGGAAGCCTGACGTGTACGGACAGGCCAAGGCGGAAAATAGCTTCCGCTACCCTGACAAGCTGATCGGGATGAACTTTGTCCGACCCTGGAAGAGTGACGCTATACATGGTGGCGAGGAGTTGGTTCTGAGGATCGGGAACCCTATTGCCTTTGAAGACCCATTCGATAAATTCATGATGACCAGCAGCTGCGCTCATAGTTAACGCGTTATCTACGTACCATAATGTGCGGTCGTACGACTTCAACCATGGTTTGTGGTTGTCCAATTCCAACCAATCGTGTCTTTCGAAGGCTGGGAAATCACGGGTGCCGCGGACGAAACTCCCCATGGCAAGCAGAATGTAAAAGACTTCTTTGTGGTCATCCTCGAGAGCTGTCTGCCTTAGCATGCGAAGGAAGGCTTCTAGGCGTTTAGGATTGTGACCGTAGATCTTGGAATGAACCTTCATTCTCCTAGTTGAAATATCAGGAGCGACCCTGTCATTGCTGTAGCTGTCGTTCTTCTTGTTCGCCTTTGTGATCCCGATGCCAGCCTTCTGGCCGCGAAGAAAGCCCGCAAGCGAAAGTTTTCCTCGGTGCATTGCACTGCGAAGCTGCATTTCCATCAGATATGCCCATGCCACAGTCGTTGTGATTTTGCAATCACTCAGGCGACGGTGCTTGAAATGGTCTCCGAGAATCTCCGGGATCGACCTGTGCATGAACTTTACAGTCGAGTTGTCGGCGATTTCGACCAGTCCGTTGCATCGCGACAGGATTGAGGTTGTCATGATTTCGTAAATCTGCTCGTCCGACATGCTTTCCTGGAACCGGCCTCGAAACATCATGTCCTCGATCTTGAGGCTTGCTCCGATTTGCCTTTTTAAATCCCCGGCAGTCAGGATCAAGAAGCTACTAAAGACTTTCATAGAGAACTCGTGAGTTTCTACCAGTGGTTCTCCATCTTGTGGGGAAAAGAGGACACCGTGACATCGCAGGATAGTCGCTAGGAGCAGGTCGACACCCTCACGATAATCGTCGCCCATATCCTCAAGGATCTTGGCTAAAAACATCTCGAGCGTTGGGGGGGTTTTGGCAACTTGCTCCCGAAGGATCTGCAGCTGGAGGCCTTTGTCCAGACCCTCGAGCAGTGACTTCACCACCAGGGCAACAGAGAGGAAAACTCCTTCGGCAACCTTGAGGACGTCCTTTACCAAGCTCTGGCACTCCTCTGGCTCCAAGTTTCGAAAATTGACATTGTTGCCCAGGCGGTCTCCCACAAACAGCTCCATGTCGCCTTTGGTTAATCGGTGAAGCATCATTCTCTGGCTGGTCTGAAATCTCTCCATGAAGGGTTCTTGGGCCCGGCTCGACACGCACATTTTGACGTTACCGTTAGAAATCTCCGTCCATTGCAACAGTTTGTCTACCAGTTCCCCATGCGTCTCGTTGAGCCCGGTGTTGTCGAACTCGTCTAACCCGTCGATGAAGAGGCAAACCCGGATGCCATGCAGTCCCGGATTCTGTCCGTTAGAAGCCGATAGTTTGACCAGCCGAGTAAAGGCATCCTTGATCTCGGCCCGCATGAGGTCGGCAGCCTTTTGCCTCTGGAGTCCTTGCATCAATTTGGCTCGCGTATTTGGGAAGAGGGCCTTTGCCAGGCCGGGAGCTGCACAGAGAATCTCATAGAGAAGTCCTCGGACCAAGCCCTTCAGGCTCTTCTCTTCAGTGGTGCCCAATCTCCAGAAGAAGAACTTTGCGAAAATAAGCTTCTTGTCACCAGCCCACTCGACAAGCAGAGGTTCGAGTTCCGGGTGACTGCAGAGATATTTCATCAGGGTCGACTTTCCTGATCCCGGTTTCCCCGCGATGTGAAAGATCCCTGATCCTTCTCGGAGCCAGTCTGGCAGAGTCATGGCCAGCTCCGGCTCCAAACTGTGGACATGCTGCGGGTCGTCAAAGATCCACGAGAAGGTATCTTCATGATTATCTGCCACGTCATGAAAGCGATCCCCGAAGCTTTCAAAGTAGAGAAGCTCGAGTACCGCTCCGTCAGCCACCGCTTCTTCGGCTTGGAGAAAACTCTGTATCCTGTTCTGTGTCGACTCTTCTCCCTTGCCAGAGTGGACGGCATCCTTGATAGCCATTAGCTGCTGGCTGATATCGCCTAATTCCTTCCCCAAGGTAGAATGTTTGAAGTCCCTGGCGCCTAGACTGTCCCTGATTTGTTCGACACCAGTCCTGATTTTCGGTCAGCCACTAGATCGTTACCGCGTCGAGGAAAGCGCCTACTGTGTGTTGATGGCCAGCCGCAAGCACAAGTCATTTCTGGAGGAACTCAATTCTTCTTGAAGTCTTTGAATCTCGTCGCTCTTCTTCTTGGACTTTACTATTGCAGCTATAGCCGAGAGAAACCTCCCTTGCTGATCTGCCTGACAGCTGTCAAGCTCTGCCTGAAGCTTGCGGCAGTTGTTGAGAATCCGCGAGGTTACTTCAGAAACATTGTCGCTGCCGGCTTGTCCGCTAAGTCCGGTCTGGTTCTTCTGCAGATCAGAAATGACCGTCTCGAGTTCATCTGACTCTCGCTTAAGGACACTGTGAGCCCTGAGCCGCCCATCGACCGAGCTGTAGACCTCGACTGCCGCCAGTCCGCATTTGATAGCCTTTTCGGTAAGGTCGATGATGTTGCAAGCCAGAGCTAGGCCGCTGATAGGATCCATGGTGGGCGTGCGGAGGACTGTTCGTGACGAGGAATGCGGGGATTTGTAACGTGTTCAGATGAAGTTGAATGTGGCTGGCGCAGGGCCTTGTTTGTATTTGATCTGCCTTACCCAGGCCGATAAACGCCTACATGGATGCGCAGCGAATGACAGCATCAAGCGTGTTGGGGTGTCAGCCTGTGTGTTACACAGCAGGAAGCCACAGGCTGAGGCAGTGTGCGCAAAGAAAAAACAAGGTGGAAATCTGTCTTTGTAGAGATTGATATTAAAATATTCCAGAAGTAGTATCAACTATGCTGTGACCGTTTCTCCATGATCCTAAACGCCTTTCCAATGATGTTCCAAACCAAGGCATAACAATTACCAACCCAGAATGTTAAACATGCTAGTTCGCGGGTCGGGGACCTTGCCGTCAAAGGTCTTTGCTCGCACAGCCTCGCTCTCCTTGGTGTTGTACTGGCTGAAGTACTGGTCAAAGGTGCGAGATTGGGTCATGAGCTGGGAGCGAACGTAGCCGCCGACAATGGTGGCGCTGCCAACAGCCAAAAGGACGGGGACGACCCTGGCAATTGTTAGCATGTAGAAACTAGTAAAGAGTGCCTGGATACTTACTTGGGGCCGGCGGGGATAGCCTTGACGATGGGAAGCATTTTGAGTGGTGTGTTGGAGTGGTGATGAGGTTGTGGAAGTAGGAGTTTTTGGTGCAAGAGGCGATTGACCTTGGTGATGCGGGTGATTGTTTAGGTGTAGTGATGAGATTGAAGTGCGTTTGTTGCTCTTGATGATTGCTGTTGTAGCTGATGGTGAACATTCATTTCGACAGAGCACAGTGAAATCTTATATACTATTTTGCACCTGGGAATTCTTCAGATAGTTTGATGCTCAGCTGTCGACTCGTGTGTTGGTGGTGCGAGCTGTGGTGGTGTGATCTGCTGAGCCTACCTAACGGCCCAGAACCCCGGGAGCGCCCGACCGGGGCGTCCCATCAACCACGCGGTCGGGCTCTCACGAGAAC
>JABFFE010000214.1:0-22631 GCA_013623625.1 Fusarium setosum | reverse complement strand
CCCGAAGACCCAGGCCCCTCCCCCCCTGGTCCAGGGGAGGCGCGAGAGATTCCGCCCCGGGCTGGGCCTTTGTTGGCACGACTCGTGTGTCGTGCCCCAAATTGCAGCCTCCTCCCCCCAGTTGCTGCGCTACACCAAAAGCTGCTTCTCCATCTCCTTTTCTCTTCCTTCACTCCACCTCACTTCGCCTTCGCTTTGTCTCGCCTCTTTCTCATCTCTTTTCTCTCTCTATACTTTTCGCCTCTTCCATCCGCCCACCAGTCGTTCCTTCCTTAACGACATCGAGCGTCGTTATCGCTAACATCGGCCGCTCCAGACCAATCCGCGACTTCGACGACCAACGTAAACATCGCGTCGTCCGCTTTGTCTAATCATTCCAAGCATTTCATTTCGCAACGTCGAGGCGAAAGCCACACTACCGTCACAATGGGTTGCGGAATGAGCACAGAGGAGAAGGAGGGCAAGGCCCGGAACGAGGAGATCGAGAACCAGCTCAAGCGAGATAAGATGATGCAGCGAAACGAGATCAAGATGCTTCTTCTCGGTATGTCAACCCTACTATCGCCAATGCCTAGCCGGCGACACCATTGGGATCGCGATGGCGCCCCATCTTCCTCAACGCCAACAGCTTTTAACATGTCGCGCCAGGTGCCGGTGAATCCGGAAAGTCTACCATTCTCAAGCAGATGAAGCTCATCCACGAGGGTGGCTACTCGCGTGATGAGCGAGAATCTTTCAAGGAAATCATTTTCAGCAACACGGTTCAGTCAATGCGCGTTATCCTCGAGGCTATGGAGTCGCTCGAGTTGCCTCTTGAGGACCAGCGCATGGAGTACCACGTCCAGACCATCTTCATGCAACCCGCTCAGATCGAGGGTGATGTCCTACCTCCCGAGGTTGGCAGCGCTATTGAGGCTCTGTGGAAGGACCGCGGTGTACAAGAGTGTTTCAAGCGATCGCGAGAATACCAGCTTAACGACTCTGCCCGATAGTATGTGCAACCCACTCCCGGGTCAATTTCCCCTGCTTACCGTTGCCAGCTACTTTGACAACATTGCGCGAATTGCCGCCCCTGACTACATGCCCAATGATCAGGATGTCCTCCGATCGCGTGTCAAGACTACTGGTATCACCGAGACCACCTTCATTATCGGCGACCTGACCTACCGAATGTTCGATGTTGGTGGCCAAAGATCCGAACGAAAGAAGTGGATCCACTGCTTCGAGAACGTTACGACCATCCTCTTCCTCGTCGCCATTTCCGAGTACGATCAGCTCCTGTTTGAAGATGAGACCGTCAACCGAATGCAGGAGGCCCTGACCCTGTTTGACTCGATTTGCAACTCGAGGTGGTTTATCAAGACGTCCATCATTCTGTTCCTCAACAAGATCGATCGATTCAAGGAGAAGCTACCTGTCAGCCCTATGAAGAACTACTTCCCTGATTACGAGGGTGGCGACGACTATGCGGCGGCCTGCGACTACATCCTCAACCGTTTCGTCAGCTTGAACCAGCACGAGACCAAGCAGATCTACACTCATTTCACCTGCGCAACCGATACCACCCAGATCCGCTTCGTCATGGCGGCCGTCAATGGTAAGCCTTTACGAATCTGCATAACGCGATTGCCTTGCTAACGTGTTACTAGACATCATCATCCAGGAGAACCTCCGTCTCTGTGGTCTCATCTAAATGATTTTTTTCTTGCTGTCACAAAAACACGAATACCCTCGATCTTAATAACGACACTGCTTAGATGGGCCACGGGGACATGGCTCACGATTTTTTCATTGTACTCGTCATACCATTGGGCCGGAAGCTCGGGGCCAGCTGCGCGACTCTTTTCGTCGACGTCGGTTTCTTACCGCTCCAACCATCATGCCAGATATACTAGTTTTTGGCTGCGCCCAGGTCGACCTTGGTTCCCTTTCTTTGTAAGGATTTTGCGGGCTGATGGATGGGAGTTGCTTTGTACCACAAAACGTCTTTTTTTATTTTATTTTAAGGAGAAAGATCTGAAGACCGCTGGACCACAGAAGATGGGGCCGCGATGGCCAGTGGACACGGCCGCCCACCGAATGCGGAGGGAGATGAAGCGAAGGGGGGGATGAAGGACCCGCCTGAGCGTACGAAGGACGATAAAGGAAGGGGGCATTATTTGCATCTGAACAGTATGGGCGATGGAGGATGGTGGTCATCTACTTTGTTTAATTACGAAACTCTTTTCCTACCATGCATGCTTTGCCACATTGCGCTCCCGGTCTTGTTCATTTGCCCTGGCTGTATTGTTTTTCGTGTTTGAAACAGCCACACCGCTTGTTGCGAATATCCTACCTGTCATGTAGTTTTTTCTTTTTCGCAGGCCATGGTTCACTTTTCTTTTTGCACTGGTTCCTGGGGCTTCTCGGTGTTGCCGGATGCTAGGTTGTCTCGCAGCGTGATATGATGTGATGACATGCAGAGAGGCCAAGGGAGCTAGCTGAATTAGGTTGGCAGATTGAGGTGTGCGATTGGGAAAATGTACAAAGCCCACAGCCGAAGACGGGATTTGCAATTGACTCGGAAGATGCAACATGGTCGAGTTCAAGTGCTTTGATGGCGTTGTTGAAGAGTGAAAGTCACGTGACGCCTCTCCACGTACTTGTCAATGCCTCTTCGTGATCAAAGCCACAGAGGTCACGGCCAGAGAAATTTATCGAGTCTTGGATGTTTTTTTTTAATCAAAGATCAAATTCTATATGCTACCGTCCATGAGCAACGTGGTCAACAATCTTTTCTATCCACTAACCATGGTGCCAGATCTAATCGTCTAAGGACACCTCAATCCACCATGTTTTCTTCTTGTGATTGGGGTTGTCATACAGCGCTACATAGTGTTACCTGTCTCCTAATAGTACAATTCTAGTGCAACCTCGTCCGTAGCTGGTCTATAAAACAGCAAAGATTAATGCAGGTCCAGATCCAAGCTAGATCTTCTTCGTCCAGTCGTCAAAACGGAGTAAAGGTCCTTGCGAAAATCCAGGATAAGGTCAGCCTTTCTGGCAGAGCCAAATGTGCGATGCCACCTGTAAATAGAATACATGAAATAAAGAAAGCAGAAGGAAAAATACCAGGAATGCCAAGCTGATAAATCATTAGGTAATAATACAGTTCCAGAGGTGCAGCCAGGACTCTGCTCAAGTCCAGTCAAGGAAGGGTCCTGTCAAAGAGATCCGGAATGAAAATGGCAATATCCATAGCTGTAGGCTTGTGTGGCTCAACTCTGAGCAAGCATCCTCGTACAGGGTTTTCTTCAGGCCGTAGCTTGTATTCCAACAGGGAATTCGGAAAAGGGTTTCCCAAAACAGGCGAGAAGCTTGTTTAAGCCCAATCGAGGAGCGTCTGAGGTCCTCTGAGTCCAAATAGTCGGGTTGGAATACTCATAAGCCAAAGAGCAACTGAGCCTCAGTTAGTGAATTGAACCATAATCATGCAGGTGGGTGCCAAACTTACTCATTCTTTACCTTGTTCAATTTTTTATTGGTCTTTTTCTGTTAATGTCCGTTGGCACTTGTCAACAATGTAGTTGACGGTATCGCTTGATGATGGCGGCAATCTTTGGTGTAACCAGTCTCAACTTTGAGGCAAGGCGGTACGGGAGTGGCATGACGTAGCGAGGATTAGTGAGGCTGACTCTTGTCCAATTTCACGTCTTCCATGCTCTCGTCGGAGGAAGATGCAACGCGGCGAGCTTCTCCCTGAACGCGGATCTCCTCGGCCAGACCTTCGGAGGTTTTAAGGTACTCGTCATACTCTGAAATTCGCATGCCGAGCTCCTCGGCAGCAGCCTCGACCCTTGCTAGAAGTCTGGCCCGGCGTGACAAGTTAGCAACTCCTTTCATGGCTCGGGAGACTAGGCGTCCAGTTGGATCAGTCAAGCCCTAGTTGCTGAAGTCCACGCGGGGCGACGATCTAGCCATTGGGGGAGATGGCTCTTGGGCAGGGGGAGATGGTTGCAGGATAGAAGATTGCTGTGACATTGATGAGTTGGGCTGTGAGAGAACCGGGAGAGGTTGGAGCAGTGGCTGCATCGACTGCTGCGGCATTCCAGCGGAAGGCAAGGCGTAGAGAGGAGAGGGAGCATAGACTGAGCTGGGGTGGTTGTTCTCTAGGGGAAGACGTCAACATACAGCGTGGCGCTGGAGAAAGGCAGTGGTAACCACATACCATGAAAAGTGCAGCGCGAGCCGCTGGCGTTGAACCAACAGTTGGTACAGCTGCCACACAACTGACCGTCGTAGATGACGCAGTCCCTCCAGGGACCATGGCCCTTGTGGCAGTTCTTGCAAGCACGAGAGACGGGCACGCCAGCAACGTGAGCGAGGAAAGCTTCGACATTGCTTCGGCGCTCCATGTTGAGCGCGGCGTCGGGGCGGCGCTGGATGGGGTCTCTGAGAGCCATCTCGCCGGAGAGCTTCTTGCAAAGAGCGCTGTCGATCTTGATATCCTTGCCATAATGCTCAACGGCCATTTCACCTGCGGTGCGATCGAGCTGGTAGGGGGTAAATGCGGAAACTTGGGACATGGGACCCATGGGCCAAGCAGTTCCTGGGCCAAACGAGTTCTGCACCGGGTAGTGAAGCCCATTCAGGGCTGTGCCGCCGATGGGACCGCCGTTGGTGAGCATGTGAGGTGCAAGAGTGGTCAGGTCAGCACCGTACTGAAGCTGCGGATCATGATCTTCACTGCTAAAGCTGCTGAAATTCTGGGGAGTAGGGGAGGGGTAGGTGTCATTGTTATCAGTAGTAGCCGCAGCCTGAGGATCGGAGGACATCTCCTCATCAGCCAGCTCCGGGTGCTTAGGCTGGGAGGGAGGCTCAGACTGCTCCCGAGGAGTGCTCAGACGAGCAGAGGACGAGCGGCTCGCGTGGGAGCGGGTGTTGAAACTGGCGCTGGCGCGTCGAACAGTCTTGATCTTGGGCATTTTGAAAACGAACGAGAGACCGCCGCCGGTGTCTGTTAGTGAATGCAGATATACTGTTGGAATCAATGTTCGAGTGAGATCGACTTATACGCGCGATGCTCCGTATTTGGATGTGGCTGAGATTGGTGGAGGATCGGCACTCAGCAGCAGGGGTCAACAGTTGTCGGCAGTTGTTGGCAGAGGGCGGGCAGAAAAGTGGGAGCAAAACAAAAGACCTGGCGAATGTGCACGGACCACACAGTGTGAGTCACGCGCCCCTCCTCTATAATAGCACTGTACGTGACCGCATGCATCAATCAATTGGATGCAATGGCAGCAATACCTCGAAAAGATCCTTAAACAATAGATTGATTTACTAGGTACGTGTTTAAATTAAGTAGTTGACCCATTCATAGTTTAATTGTCCGCGCATTCACCTGCATGCATGTATAAACACATTGTTACCAAGCCTCACCCTGCTATCTTAATTCAACTAGCCTTCTTACACAAAGTCAGAGATGCATCGTGAGTTTCCTCAATTCTCTATCGACTAGAGCCTGCAGCTTGCTCCCAAATACCATCTCCTCTCCCCTCAGTAATCTCCTTCCATTGCATCGCAAACTCTCTCAATCCCCCCTCACCACCCAAACTTGCATCGACGACCTCTTTGGGTAACTTGTGCGCCGAGTACTGCGGACTGCTAAAGTTGTAAGCCGCCGGGTCATCCTTCTCTATAATTCTAAACTCGGGGCCCAAATCAGGTCGGTATTCAACGTCATCATCTTCGTCCTCTCCTTCAGTGACTGTATCGTCACCGCTAACATCCGGGCCCGCTTCGTTGCTGGAAGTTCCATATAGTGGTTTCGGAACATCTATCTCAAGCAGCTCTTGCCAAGCAAAGAGAAGGCTGTCTGTTCGAGGTGCCCAGGGGTTGATGTCCATCAGCCTCACCTTTCCCAGACCGTCCTTCTCAAATGAATTCTCTGGAACATAAACGTCAAAGACAAAGCTAGCATCAGGAAACGTAAGTCTTAGCTTCTCGCGAAAGAATGTCTTGATCTTGCGCCACAGCTGCGGTCGAATTCCCTCCAGAAAAGCGTAATGGTTCAGGTCCCGCTGCGTGATCCCAATGAGTGACCGATGCTTGACGAAACAGCGGAACTCTAGAGCGACGTGGGGTGTGAAGAATGGTCGCAGCACAAGAATGGGGGCGTATGGTCGCGATGGGGCCGCCGAAGTGCAGTCGTCAAAGGCGTGGTCGAGATCGTGAGAGACGAAAGAGGATGATTTAAGAAGCAGGTAGATGTCGTTGGGAGAAGTGCACTTGAGGGTGTTCTGGTGAGGCGATATCCATTTGGCATCCTTGGGTGACGACCAGTTCAATTTTGGTGCCACGGCGCCGCCAAGTTCGGCGATCTTGTCCTTGATGAGCTTGTGCGTCTCGGGGAATCTCTGGTTTGGGGGTAGTCGCTCCGGCTCGTCATCTTCATCGTCTGATGATTCGGGATCTCGAACAGGCGCTTTTGTGGATGTGCTTGCGGGCGTATGCCACTCCTCGTCGGCCTCATCTTGTGTCTCGTCGTCATCCGCCAGTACGATTCCGTCTTCATGGAGGTATTCGACAAATGATGGCGGTAGTGGGATTATTCGTGACTTTAGACAAGAGCTTCTATACTTGGGAAACCACGAGTCGTAGGAGCAGTTCTGGATGTGGTCTTTGGTGACTGGGGGGAAGACAAGCTCCGGCACCTCGCTGTCGTCTCCAGCTTCGGTTGAACTGGGAAAGTGAGGCATCGTGAGTGCAGAAGATTTTTTTTATCTCAAAAGGGGCGCAGGCGCTCCGATATCCGAGGAGTATCTGGGAGTGATTTGAGAGAAATGAATTCCACCTTGCAAAAGAATGATCCAGGTTGTGTCTTCGATGCCTTGACTCACTTATAAATCTCCATAGAAATATTCCTTCACCCTCCATCAATGAGGGGCGAAATCCAAGCACCCCACCATAAAGTGCTCCCTTATCAGTTCTGCCGCCTTATCGTGCTACACCGCCTTCGAGGTTCCTGCGTCACCGGGCGCAGCTGTATCAAGATCCCGACTGTCAATAGTCACGACACTTAAGGGCTTCCCTCAGTTCGGGGCATCTTCTTGGGTTTGATTTTCAGCTTCTTTCTGGTCGGTCTCTTCCCCATCAACCATGTCTGACAACGTCGGACTTTCCACCCCTCGTGGCAGTGGTACCTCGGGCTATGTCCAACGAAATCTTGCCCACATCAAGCCCCGCGACTACGGCGCCCCATATCCAAAGGACCTCGATAGCTTGCGACACAAACAGCGACAGCCAGACAAGGGTATCTTGGAACATGACCGCAAGCGCGAGGTTGAAGTCAAGGTCTTCGATCTCAGAGACAAGCTAGAGGAGGAAGAGTACGTCCAACATTCGCATCACTCGCGATAATCCATCAAACTAACATTGCCCAGGGTCGATGAAGATGAAATCGAGAAACGATGCGATGAACTTCGACAAAAACTCCTCGCCGAGATGAATTCCGGAAGGAGAGGAGCTGGGCCTCGGAAGCCATTCAAGCAACACCAAGTCCACGAGATGGCCGATGCCAAGATCAAGGAGAGCGAGCGACTACGGAAGGCTCTCAAGATTAGCGCTGACTACGAAGAGGGAAGTCATTGGAAACGCCAGGAAGAGAGGTTACGCAATGCCTTAGAGCAGGAGGATGTGAAGCAGGAGGAGGAGGAGGAGAAAGCGAAACCAAGGGACTAGGCCAACGACGATTCGACGATACACAGGCTTAACCGATCCACGCCGGACGTGACCGGAGAGTTTCGAGTATCACGTGAGAGCCGAATCAGGCCTGTCGCTTGGATTCCTTCTATTGAGCCAGGGTGAGACTTTCCGAGGGCTGGGCATATACAGTGCCCGGGACTCCTGGCTTTCTCCAACTCTGCGACAGGATCTCCTACAGCTATGGCGACCGTCTCTAAGGAACCCGCCTCACTGTAGATGACCGAATTTGGCGAGATCAACGGCATTGGCTTTCACGAAATTGCTTCAGATGGGTGGGCTTCCAGCGTAATCGATGGGCAAGCCTGGGCCAAGTATTACAACCCGACAACAGCGAAAGCACATTACAGTGGTTTTCATTATTCCAGCTCGTTTCATATCGGCGTACCGGCGTTGGGGCTCATGATACTACCTAGGTCAGGGCTTCGTCTGCTCTCCCAGCTGGATTAAATGGTATAGGGTATTGTTGCTGAACAAGGGTCAAGATTCTCCACGGTTGAATTTTCATCACTTCATACGATGATAAGGCTAATTACCATTTGACTCGCTCCGTGGTAAGGAAGGTCGTTGAGCTGAGAGTTCGTTTGTGTATTCTCACCCCAACGTGTTGTTGTTGTAACGAACTTGGCTAGCATCTTCACATGTCTCAACTGAATGTATAGTTACGGGCCTGAGCTTCAACACCTGGCATTACATCACAGTTTATCCGACATTCAGATACACAACGAAAACAACTAAACCATCTAAATTCCGTATTTATTCACATATCCAAGTCTTAACACTGGCGATTGGTTGTAAGAGGTACTGATGTAAACGGTGCAAGTTGTTGCGTGGCTTGCCCCAAGCTCCAGCCACAAAGACCCGCCGCACCTTTGAGCTTCCTTGAACCTCCCACGTCACTTAGACACCACCCCCAATCGCAATTCCATGAGACTATCCACCACCACCACCACATCATGGCACGACTCTCCCAGGTGACGGGCACGGCGCTAAACAGAAGCGGAATCGATACTGCATCGGCTGAGCTGGGTAGCCTGCTATTACGACTACAGAAAACAGTACTGCACACAGATAGCGAGCGCGAACGGAGGCTACGAGCAAGCGAGTTTGAGAGGGCCAGAGTGGCATCTGTAAGTGCTCCTGGATGCGACAAAACACCGAGTTTCCTAACCACACATATCACAGAACCTCGAATATGCGCGAAACTCACTGACCAAGTTGGAACACGATGCGTTGGCAATTAAAGCGCCGGGCCGCCGGGCAGAGGTTCAAACAGACCTGAATGGGAAGAGAGAGCTATTGGAATTGCTGCTGGACAGACTAGAAGACCTGCGACAGGTATGCGTGGACGATCCTGCCAAATGTTTTCACACTAACAAGACTTCAGGTGGCGATCGACGACGAAGACGACGATGCGAGCACCGACGGAGAAGACATACTATCAGAGATAATACCGACGCCAAGCGATAGCATTGTCGACTCGATATCTACAGGCCTGCCCACCGAGAGCTCCGGACAAGATGACGATGCCGAACCGGAACCCCCAGAGATAACACCAGAAGCTACTACCGAATCAAGGCCAACGGCACCAGCGCCAGCGGCAACAGCACCGCCCGATCCATCACCCGAGACCCCAACCCCTTCAAGACAACAAGACCAAGAGCCCACACAAACAACCCAGACCCTCCGACCACGAGGCGCGGCTGCATCTGCAACACCCTCATCACACTCAACCGCACGCGCCGCCCTCTTCGCCAACCGCAGCAAACCCTCCACACCACAGACCTCCACAGCCACGGCAGAAGCCCTGCTGGACCGCCAGCGCGCCGAGCAGGACGCCCTGTCCGACTCGATCCTGAAGATGGCGGGGGCCCTCAAAGAGAGCTCCCAGCGGTTCTCGACCACCCTCGAGGCGGACAAGGAGGTGCTGGGCCGCGCGGGGGAGGGGATGGACAAGACGGAGCGGAGCATGGAGGCGACAAGGGGGAGGATGGGCGCGTTGAAGAAGATGACGGAGGGCAAAGGGTGGTGGGGAAGGATGATCCTCTTTGCGTGGGTGTATGGGCTCATATTTGCAGCATTTGTTCTGGTTTTTATGGTGCCTAAGCTGAGGTTTTGAAGATGGCCTGGGGGTAGGAATACGATGATGGCTACGGGAGGACATATTTGAATGGAGTCTATGGAGTGTATGGATAGCGATCATTACTCATGAGAAATATGAAAAGAAATTGGATTCATCCCTAAAGCTATTTTCCTTATGAGTTGGCTCCATTTGTATATCCCACGCCCGGCAAAGCTGACCTATGTCCCCCCAAAATCATTTTCGCCTTTTTGTTTGCTGCCCCCATAGCATGGATACGACTCCTTGCTTCTTCAGTAGCTGATATATCCCTTCGGTATCCTCGCTAGATTTATCAAAAAGTCCTTTGTTGGTGCCACTTTCTGGGCAGTCATTATTCAAGCTCCTGTCCATCCTCGGCGTTTTGGGAAGACGGGGTGGTGGACTCTGCAGTGGAGGAAGAGTCAAAGGTCTCCGAGACTGGACTAAGGGAGCCATCTTCAGTGGTCTCTGCCTCCGTGACCTCAGGAAGAGACTCGTGCTCCTCTTCAGTTTCCATGTCCTCAGGCTCAACCACCTCGGGTTCGATCTCCTCATCTTGGTTGCTGCCAGCCGAATCCCCAGCCTCCCCCGAAACCTGCTCGTCACCAAGAGTAGGAATGATCATGTCCTCATCTTCGTCGTCGCCAAAGACTACCGGACCGTCCTCAGGGTCATCTCCTGCTGGGTCATCGCTTGCCAATTCTTCCCCAGTCTTCTTCTCCTTGACGGGCGGCCACGGCAGCCCTCGCAGCTCGGCATTGACCTGCCAACAATACTCGGAATCGAAACGAAGGCGTCTCCCAAGGGGCTGGCCTCCCGTCTGTACATTGTTAGCCTGCCGTCAACGACATCTTGGTTGTTCAGGGGGTTGCACACTTACCGGCGGTGCATACTGAAAGTACGAGCCGGGCATCGTCATGGCCAGAGCAACTCGATCCTCCCAAGGAATTCCCGTCTTGATCTTGAAAAACTCCATAAACAGGTTCATCTGGGGACGCCACTTTCCTGAGCATGGGCTGGGACGGTGGTAAGTTGGCTGAGTGTTGCCTTTGCGCTTGAGGAACCTGGCCGTGAACCAGTAGAGGTGAGGCTTTGCGTTGGACTCCCAAAGCTGGTTGAAATGTGTGAATATGAGATAAAGGGCCGTATGGCATACGTAAAGGATGGACAACACTTACACAGAGGGTGTACTTCTGACCAACCTCTCCAGAAGTTTCGTCATCACGGGTTAGATCAATCTGGTAGACAAAGTTGGACCGATCCCTGTAGATGTGAAAGAGAGCTAGAGAATGTCAGTAAAGGTTGACATAATCTGTCAAGAAGAGTTCCAGTCCTTACTCGTGTTGACAAACTTCTCGCCATCCCTTTTGCCCTTCTCAGCACGCGCCTGCTCCCGCTTCTTTGCATTCTGCTTTGCAAGGATACTTCTCATCGAGTAATCCCTCTCGGGCTCTCGTTTGTTGTTGACTGTCGAGAACTCGAACCAGTCGCAGTGGACAATATGGAAGCGCTTACCGCGCTTCAATGCCTCTTTGACTAGATATTTTGTGAGCCAAGGAGCAAGATCTGGATAACCTACACGTACCTCTGGGAACCCTCTTGTCAAATTGCTCTCTCGTGCAGAGTAGGTGCGTGACATATTCGCTAAAGTCGTCGACGAAAACACCCTTGCGGAGGGAGGTCCAGCGCTTCATGTTTTCGACAGTGAATTGACCTGGGAGAGGCCCTGCAGCAGCCAGCACACGGCCTTTGAAGATTTGAGCTGGCATTTTGCTAGGTTGTTATCTGTTGAGGATGGTTGCGTTGGAAGGGTAGGCTGAGTAGCGATGGAAGAGTTCAGAAGGATTGAAGTAAACAAGAAAAGAATAGTAGAGGAATTAAAGAAGGAACATGAGAAGTAAAAGGGGCGAGAAGAAGAGACAATAAGGATTGAGGCGATTTGGTGTTTTAGCCTAGTCTTAGAGGAGGTCGAGAGATGTTGTGGAGGCAGGCTGGAGTGGCATCCCATGAGAAAAGGGGGAGCTGTGCAGCAGATGATAATGTGAGTTTCCGGCAGAAAAAAGAACGGTCTCTTTAGGATGAGAACACGGGCGAACACATCCCGCTCTGCTCAACGAGCCTTGGCCTCGAAGCATGGACACAACCCCCTGAGAGTAACTAAGGTACTAAAACATAGCTTTTATTTTATCGTCTATCGGATTTCTTTCGCTGCCTTGACAAAAGCAGCGATCTTGTCCAGACTCTGCTTCCCATCTTCTTCCACACCACTGCTCACATCCACACCGATCACTCGCTCAGCCAGAGGCCCCAGAGCCTTGACAGCCTCTGCCACGTTGTCGGGGTTCAAGCCGCCAGCCAAAAAGACTCTGAGCTCAGTGTCATCTTCCAGGACTTTCTTGACATTAGAAACATCAAGCAGCTTGCCAGAGCCAGAGCCAGAGTCAAGTAGGGGGATAGTGTGATAGCCCCGACGTCCAACGCCGACTTGGCCGGGCTTGAAACAGCGGATGACAGGCACGGGAATGAGACTTGCCCACTCCAAGGGCTCCTCGCCATGAAGCTGCACCAGGTCAAGATCGTACTGCTTTTGTTTCTCCAAGACCTCGCTCAGGGGCTGGTTCTGGAAGATGCCAACAAGTTGAGGTCGAGGGCTCCTGAGTCTCGCAGAAGCTGCAGCAAAAAAGTCTTTCGCCTTGATGTCGACTGCTGCTACCTGCGTCTCGTACTTCTGGGTGCTGGAATACGAGTGTACTGCTTCTGAAATTGCAAGGGCAGTTTCATGCGGGATACATCGCTTGGCACTTGGTACCAGGCAGATACCAACAAAGTTGGCTCCTGATTCTGCAGCCTTGAGGGCAGCCTCGGCGCTTCGTGTACCGCAAATCTTGACGTAGAGAGACGAAGGAACGTCTGTCTTGGCCGGAGGCTCGGATCCAGAGCATAGTTGGCTGATGAACACGCTGGCGTCAGGAGCCCTCATGATTGCCTCACCCACCAAGACGGCATTGACGCCGTCTTTCTTGTTCATCAACACATCCTCATGGGTATTGATCCCGCTGAGAGCGCAGATGATTGTAGTTTCGGGCACCATGCTCCGTAGTCGACCTGTAGTGTTGAGATCGACTTCGAAGCTCTCTAAGTTGCGGTTGTTGACACCAATGACCTTGGCACCCAGTTTGACTGCTGTCGTCATCTCCTCCGCATTCTGAACCTCAACTAGAGGCTCCATTCCTAGAGAGAGCGAGTATTTGTAGAGACGCTCCAAAAGTTCGGCGTCAAGCATCTTCACGATGAGCAGAACGGTATCGGCACCGGCCAATCGCGCCTCAAGGATTTGATACTCGTCGAAAATGAACTCCTTTCGTAGAATTGCAGGTCGGTTGGGCATGCCATCCAAGACCTGTCTTACTGCTCTCAAATCCTCAATGCTTCCCTTGAACCACTCAGGCTCAGTAAGCACCGAAATAACACTTGCTCCGGCCAAGGCATACTTGCGAGCCTGAGCGGGAGCGCAGATATCGAGGGCGAAGATGCCCTTGGATGGGGAACCACGCTTGATCTCGGCCATCAAGGCAACATCGAAGGGAGACTGTCGTAGCCGACTGACAAAGGGGATCTGTGGAGGGGCGGCGTTGAGGTCGTAGGCAACTTGTAGATCCTCCATTCTCTGGGACGGAATCTGCTTTTGAGCTTCTACAGCAACCTTCCGGTTCGCATAGATCCGTTGCAGAATGTTGTTCTTCTTGGGTTTGGGGGTTGCTGAGTCTGCATCGTCGGCCGGCGTGGATTTCTGGAACTGGGCGTTCTCCTCCCAGGTACCTCCTTGCATGCGAAGGAAGTTGGTGATCATGGCCCGCCCGCCTTCAGTCAAAATACTCTCAGGATGGAATTGAACACCTTCGATCGTGTACTTTTTGTGACGCACACCCTGAATGACACCGGGGGAGCCATCAGGCTTGGCTACCCAGGAGGTGATTTCGAGGTCGTTGGGCAAAGTAACATGTGTACCTGCAAGAGAGTGATAGCGAGTAACTGGAACACCCTGGCTGAGCCCAGCAAAAACGCCCTTGGCATCATGAGTCAAAGGCGAAGTCTTGCCATGGAGCCACTCTCCAGCTGAACTGACTTCTCCTCCGTAGACGTTGAAGATGCATTGCCTGGAAAGAGAATTAGAGAATTGCTTCAAAGGACAACGGAAACAACATACAATCCCATGCAGACACCAAAGATGGGGACCTTGCCTGCAAAATGGCGGATGACATCTCGGCTTACTCCAGAGTCAGATTCGGGGTGGCCGGGTCCCGGGCTGATGATGATTTGAGTGGGCTTCTTGGCCACCAATTCCTCTACTGTGACCTTGTCATTTCGATAAACAGTAACAGTGGCACCCGCAAGGACGAGATATTGGTAAATGTTCCAGGTGAAAGAATCGTAGTTGTCAATGAGGATGAGGTTGGAAGCCGTTGGGATGGGAGGCGAAGGATCCGCTTGGTGCGGTGAATGGTCGATGATATCTGAGGAACCCATTTTGAACACGAGTCAAGAAGAGTTCCTGTATCCTCGCTTTGTTTCGGAAGCTCTCGACGGGTTGAGGATCGTTGTTGGCGGAATGTGACTCACTGGGGTTGTGTTGAGAGTACAAAGAAGCTGTGAAAGTGCCTTTGTGAGACCGGGCCGTCTAATTCCCCAGTATTGACACTGTATAAAATGTGTGATACTCCACTGTGGGAACAGTGCGTTCTCCTTCCTTCTCGACCGATCAAGCTCCGATTGTCAACCGCCACTAAAAGTCGGCTGAACTTCGGCGTCTCTGGAGCTCTCCCAAAAAGTTGACCTTGTCTTGCCAGCCCCAAGCTCATCGCGATCAGGCGCGTCAACAAGCACCAAACTTCGCATCCCAACCACCAGGTGATGCATCGCATGCCACTGTCGCCTTTTTGACGCTTTCTGCAATGGCGCCGGTGGCCGATCGCATCTATTTTCCCTCCCTGGAACAATGTCTGACCGGGGAGCGGGTGCTTCTGTAAGTTGCCCGACGTCTCTGCCGCTGTGTATTTGCTGCCTATGTCAATAAACATGTCGCTGACTTTAGATACAGCTCTTGGAAGCTCATTGCAACTGCGCTCTCCGATAGCTCTGGACAGCGGACTGAAAGCTCTGCCGTCATTGAGTTTTTGAGCGACGACTACGTCCACCGTCTCCTCGAGGAACCCGCGAGCACCTTTGCACCGCCGAGTGAAGCTACCAAGAAGGATTTTGAGACCAAGACCGCCCCGATTAATATTCCCGCGAGTCAGGATGGGCAATTCGATATTGAGACGATCAAGAAAGATGCGGAATGGCTCAGCAAGAACGTCAAGATCAACCTAGTCGCAGCGCTGCGCGCAGTCGTTGTCGAGTATCAATCTCGTCCTGCCCGCCATCTCACGGGACCACTGTCTTCTCAGGATGCGAAAAATCTGCAAGAAGCTGCGGGTCTCCATAATGGCCAAGGGTCAGCATTCTTGTTGGATTTGGGGTCAGCCGCTGCCTTGGATGCCGAGGAGATCTGGACCGAGTTTGAGAAACCCGAGACGAGACAACGACGGCTTTTCGATACTTACCTCACCGAACGCCGATACTTCATGATGTCCGCGGACTATGCCAATTCCATCAAGTTGTACGAACGGCTGCCTACTTTTGCCAGCGTCAACCTCGACCTGGCCAAGACCTATCGATTAAAGTTGCCTTCCCGAGACGATGCGGAGCCCTTGCTTCCGGCCTATCTTCAAATCGTGGCCGAGTCTATGACCAACATTGAGTCGGGTCTGAAGGCTGTGACGGACGAGAAGTGGGTGACGGAAGACGTGGAGCTGGATTGGCTAAGGACGCTTCTGACCGAGGCCATCCATGCCTTGTCCGTGGTCTTCCAGATTGTGGATAGTTTTGGCGATGACTTTGCGCCCGCAAATGTTGTTAACCAATGGTTCTCTCTGATGGAGATTTACCGTTTTTTCGACGCTGTTCAGCCGGTTTGTACAGCTAATCTGTTGCAAGTAACATTGGCTGATTCTTACCACCTTAGATTCACGAAATCATCGCCCCCCTGGTTTTGCCGCTCAAGACACTATCAGCTGCAGTGTCCCTGCTTTTGCTCAAGCCAGCCCGGTCCTTGACCTACCTTTCTGAGAGAGAGGAGGATCCAGCTCGAGCTGATACCACCTACGACTCATATTTGCTCTCATCCGACGACCTCGAGCAGGTTCACAAGAGTGTGCTTAATGCAGCAGAATCCGACTGTGAAAGCGCTTCACCTGTTATCTTTGCGTGGACCTTGCTCCTCCATCGCATGAACGTCTCGTATCAGAACAGAACGGAGAAACGAGACAACTTACTGCAGCAAAATGCGCGAGAGACCTTCGAGGCTGGCGGCGTGATGCGTCCAATTGCAAGACGCAACTCGGCAGGTAGCATTTTCTCCATTGAATCCTCCAAATTTGATGGCTTCCTCGAGAATGCAACATCTTCCAAGGACCTCGTCGTGGTTGAGCAGCTCGCATCGGCTGTTACAGCCCATGGCCGCGTTTTTGATGTAATCTCTACAATGGCCTCAGGCTTGGGGCCATCGGACGAAGGCAGCATGACGCCTTTGCTCAGTTCTCGCGTCCGAAATGTCTTTCTGGAGCTCCTAAAAGTTTCGTACCCGATCGTTGGTTATCAGTCTGAGCCAGTGAGCTCGTTGCTCTCGGTGCTTAGTGCGGACCGCAACTATTGGGATCTTTCAAACCAAGAAAACCTCACGGAAAAGCAGGATATTCTTGCGTCTATGCTGAACGACGATCTTGCGCTCGAGTTCTTCTTCCAGCAAGCACTCGACAGATACCCCTACGAATTCCTCCCCTTCATCACCCTCTGCCGAATCCTGGCCAGCGCCACGAGTCTCCACGACAGTGAGCGGTCTCAGTTAATCCTTAACCTCCTCCGCACAACCCCGACACTCACCTTCATCCTTCCCGAAACATTCCAAGAATATGAGCTCGTACAAGAAGACGAGAATACCAACACTTTCTGCCTCCTCCAAGACATCCCTCTCATTTCTTTGTCGTCATCTTGGCGAGGAAGACGCCTTGAGGATGATGCTTACCGGATACCTGCGGGGACCTTTGGACGATTTGTTACCGACACAGGCCGAGTTGTCTCGATGGAATACCCTCATTCGACCATTTCGCTTTTGGGGCGACGACTGGAAATCAACCTGATGAAAGAAGGCTACCAGTCCGAACTTGGAATGCTTCAGCCAGCTGAGACGGCCGAAGTCATAGCTCTATTTGCAACCCTAATTCGTATGGATTACTTGAGCGCTACACGGCAAGGCTCTACTGGGACTCTGGTACTTTCTGACAACGACATCCTGCTAGAAGCGAAGAAGCACATCGATGCCGGGAGCGGCAGAGACCTTTTGACGGTGGTTTGTGAGACGATGGACTACTACATGCAAGTCGATCTTGCAGAGAGTGAGGACGTGGTTGTAGCCATTCTCAACTCATGTGTCCAGTTCCTAGATGCAATCCTGCCGATTTATCCCAGCCGAGTGTGGTCTTACCTTTCCCGGTGCGAGCTATTGAGCTCCGAGTCCAGGGCTGGTAAACTCACCAAGATTATCGGCAGCCTTGACCTGGTGCAAGAGAGGTTTGACTTTCTATCGTCCTGTCTCCGCCTGTTCTCCAACCTGATCGATACCTCAATGACGTCGGCCGTTCAACGCCGAGCTGGCATTCAAACTGCCGGACGAAAGAAGTCCGACTTGAACCCTTGGCTCGGCACCGCCGATAAGGTGCTGTCCAAGGTCAGCTATTCGATTGCTCAGGCCGGAGTGGATATCTTTGAAAACACATCTACCTGGAGATTCGCGTCGGACGCTTGCCGGTCCTCGATTCTTCGAGATGTTGTGCCTATTCTGCACAAGGTAATCCTGTACAGCTATAGTCTCGGCGATTCTTCAAGCTCTGAGAACCTGACGTCTTGCCTCCGGCCTGCCGCTGCCTATGTTATTGATTGCTTCATTTCCCCGTCCACAGGCTCTCTGAGGTTCCAACCTCTCCTGTCCTCACTAATCACAGCCTTCACGTCGACTGATAGTACGCTCTATCCAAGACGCGTGGGCATGATCCAGAGTCAACTGAGCTCTGTACTCGAATTTTCAGCAACACTCTTGCGGGTCGCAAATTATCTCGAGCAGTCATCCAGCATGATTGAAACCTACCTCTTCAAAAGCTCTACTTTGCTTGCGCGCCTGTGTGCAGCGTCTGACCATTTCCGGAGACCAACCATGTGGCTGCTCGAGTCGTTGGTGGTGAATGCAGCCAAGTCTTCGAGCGAACCCCCATCGCTACTCGGATATTTGGGACCTCAGATTTCCAAGTCTTTCTTGCAGTTATTGTCAGCATTAGGGAGGCCTTTTGAGCTGACGAGAGAAGTGAAGGCAACGTGGAAGTTCTTCACCGCGATTCTGAGAAACCGACAGCAGTGGATGTCCAATTGTCTCCTCACAGGCCAGACCCCAAGAGAAGCGATGAAGAAGGACAAGAAGAAGACCGAGATTTCCGTCAACTCTGTATTCGCGACAGCCCTTGCTAAACTTGGAAAGCTTAAGGACCTTGAAGTGAGCGAGGCCATAGTTGTTCTGGACTTTGTCGCCTCAGCCCAGAACTTCTGGCCTTGGACTGTCTTCACGCTTCAGAAAGACACAGCCTACCTGGACGGTCTTCGAGCATATATTAAGGACCTGAAACCATCCAACATCACTCTGAAGACAGACGCCGTTAGTGCTAGCTTTGAGGCGCGACTGGCTGCCTACATTGCCGAGACCTTTGCCATGCAGCTATACCATTCCCGCCACCTTGGCAACTCGACTGCTCTCGCAAAGAATCTTGTTAGCGACCTTGATTATTATCTACGCGATGGAGTCGAGGTTGGAGGCTACAACAAGTCGCTGCACAACAACTTTGCCAAGAACTTCTCAAACAAGTATTCCGGGTGCCCCGTGGATGACTTCAAGCGAACCGCCCTGGAGCCCCGAGAACTGGGCAAGAGTTATTACTATGACTTGGAGCGTGCCGATCAGATGCTTAGGTTTGATCCGGGCTGGAAAGGCCGAAAAGACGACGGCTTCAAGACAGAGATGGAGCGTGCAAACACCAACCTGTCTCTTGTTGACGCTCAGCTCGTAAGTTGACAATATGTATACTTCATTGACAGCGCTAAGGATGATTAGGCTCTTTTCCATGCATGGGAGTTTCTGCTCGTGGAACTTGGTACATGCCTCCCGGACAATGACACTGTTGCAAAGCAGATGCTGCAAGTTGCACAGCAGTGCTTGAACGCAAACCAAGGAATTCCTGGACCTGAAAGCATCTTCCTAAAGCTTGTTGAGTCTCGAGCCAATCTCGCCCTGGTGCTGATCCAGCGTCTTGTGAGGTCCTCGATACCAGTTAAGGACATCAACCAACTCCTCTCAACTCTAGTTGGCACAATGAATGGAGTCGAGGAGCCCTTCGGACCAGATTCCATTTCATACTACCGAACCCTGCTGAAAGCGCTGTTTGTCACGCTCCGTGCTTACCACACCAGCGGAGGCAAGACGCGCGAGTCTCAAGATGGGCTTGAAGGAAACACCGTTACAGTAACGCAGACTCTTCTGAATATCCTTGATCGGGTTGTAGGAAGAGGCTTCCGCGCACTGGTTAGCCTGATCCATGACAATGAGGCCACTGTGTCACCGGAAGATCTCGCTCTGCTGACAGCCATCTTACAAGCTTGCTTGAGTCTGCCGAACATGGATCAATCGCAAACGCAAGTTCTCAACATCATGGCAGAGCATCAGGTCCTTCATGCTGCCACGTCACTTTACTCGTGGGCGGACAGACTGGCGGACCAAGGCGACCCGATCTATGGCGAGTTGAGCATGCTCTTCCTCCTGGAGCTCTCAACGCTTCCACTAATCGCTGAGCAAATGGCTTGCGACGGAATTTTGAGCAACATTCTTTCAGCTAACTTGACTAAATTCATGCTCAAGTCCAACATCTCGCCCTATTCAGATTCACCAGTGGTGCAGCGCTGCTTTGGCATCTGGGCCAAGGGACTGTTGCCCTTGATGCTGAACTTGTTGACGGCATTGGGTGCTACGGTTGCCCCTGAGGTTGCGTATGTGTTGAACCAGTTCCCGCATCTACTCGAGTCGAGTGTCGACCGCTTTGAGGCACCCGGGGCAAGCCGCACCCAGTCTCGGGCGTCACCGCACTATCTGACATTGGTGGCAATCTCCGAAGTGCACTCGTTGGCTCTCCTGACGCGAGTCCTTGCTGCTCTTCGGGTTAACAACAATCGGGACATTCCTGAAGTTGAGTGGGATTCAGCCACGCTCCTGGAAAATGTGGATTTCTGGCTTAGCACAAAGAAGCTTTTGAAGGAGCGACTCATGCCCTTGGGCCAGCGGGAGATTGATTGGCGTGGCATGAAGCCCATAACAGGAGCGTACGACAGTCTCTTGGAAGAGAAGGCAGTGGCTCAGCTTGACGCCATCCGCGATGTGCTGAGCGAAGAAGCAGAGGGTTGAATACGGATGACGTAGCCTAGAGGAGGAAGAGAACGATAGTGTGTGGAGATGTAAAGTACCAGTATTATATGTCAAGGGCGTTGGAAACGGGCCGTATGCATTGCGGAAAGACGCGAAAGATTATTGTTTGCCTACTCAATGAAAGATGAGAAAGGCGTTGTCTTAGAGGATGGGCTGTATTTTAATGATGTCATTCTCTTGACCCTGAGTCTGGTGATATTGATGGAGTGCCACGGCATGAGTAGGTTAGGATATTTAGCTGAGTAGAAACGGGGTTATGCATTCCTTGGAGCATAGAGCCAAACCCAGTCGCCTCCCTTCTATAGCCCGTGATATAATACAAGTACAGCTTTGGTGGTACATGAACTTGCCAAGCGTTGGCTTCCCTACCACTCTTAATGGCAACGCCCTCCCTTGGGTATCGGGGATCATGGAAAACCGCCCATCCAAAACCTTTGACGCTAAACAGCAGTAGTAGACCCTTTGCGTCCTTCCCCCATTTTATAGTCGTACACACCGAGTTTCATGACCATGTTGAAGTCTTCCGCCTTCTCTTTATTGTTGATATGACGTTTATTTGTTCATCTGGGCCGTGAGCTGAGCATTGTGCTCCTGGAACCGGTCGCTGATGCGCTGCTGGGAAGCCATCCACTTCTGGACGCAGCGGTTGATACACCCGCTTTCCCGCGAGGAGATGGCCTTGGAGGTGAAGTCGTCGACGCAGGACATGAAGCAGTGTTCAACGAGGCCGCCGAAAGCCTAACCGGGGAGATTGTTAGCCTCTATTGATTGATCGACTGAACGGTAGCAATTCGCGCATGTTGGGCATCGGGGGAACAACGTACACCCATAAACTCCTTGACCTGGCGCTTCTGCATGCGCTGCTCCAGGGTGCGCTGCTCGGTGGCGGTTAACCTGCGATTCGAGCGTGGTTAGCATTGCGATCGATGGACTGGGCGGGAGGAGAGAGAGCAATGAATACGCACATATCCATTGTGACGATTAGAGGGGGGGTAAATGTGGTTGATGGATTGGGTTTGGGAGGCTGCTGTGGTCGGTTGATAGACGTTGGTGGACGGTGGAGTATGGGGACTGAAATTTTGAGCCCGCGATCGACGGAGCCAGAGATAAGCAGAGCTCGGGACTCGGCGGTTTAGCTTATCGGGGCTGACGGGAGCGCATTATCGTTTTACCCCGGATTGAAGACCAACCACAGGCGCTGGAGCTGCCGACTATGGAAGGCAATTATTGTGAAGATTACTGGTATTACTGTTATCTGGCATCCTCAATTTTAATCAAGAACCTGCAACAGCTGTGATGATTGACCAGACAATGGCGCACCAAACAAAGTAAGCTAGCTAGCTTGCTGAAGCTGTTGGCTGGACCTCGTAAGTGCGTACGTATAGCTGACAAAAGACACACACAACCCAGTTCATGAGGCAAACAAATCATTGATAAGATGTTTACATATTTTTACTAAGCTATTTCTAACTCGCTTTCCTTGATTCATTCTCTTTCGTTTGGGAACTCTCGTACGATTCCTGCGCATCAGTTCCTGCATTCTCATCAAGTCCACGAGACGGGAACCAGTTGACTGGGAACGAAATTGATAAGCACGACAGATTACTATTCTGGTGTCTTGACTTGACTCAACGTTAGACTACAACACTGGAAGGCGAAAAAACATGAAACACTGATCGGCAGGGTACCCGGGTCTGATGATGGCAGTTGCGGCCCGGGACTGGATGAAACGGGACCATCAACTCGTGTTTGACGTGATGGGCAGCTTGGTGAGGTCGACGACTTGGAAGGTTTGAGAGGCAGGGATTGGTAGGTGAGCGGTCGAAGAGGGGGGGAGGACTGACGTGTGAGACCGCATCTTGCCAACATTCTGGGAGGCGGGGGGTGTCCAAATTTGGAAACCTGGAGAGACGAGTCCCTCGAGTTTGGATTGAGTTGAGTTTCATGCATGCCCGAATGGATGGATCCATGATGGAATGACAACGGGCTGGGACATGTGCGTGTGTGTGTGTGTGTGTGTGTGTGTGTGTGTTTGTAGTGTGGGCGGCCGATGATCAGGTTGTGTTTGTGTAGAGCCCTGTAAGCCACTATCTGAGAGACACGGCAGTTAAGCCACCTTGTGGGTAATATCAGTCTATTAAGACCGGACAAACTTTCATTATCTCAATGCTCTAG
>JABFFE010000213.1:0-25709 GCA_013623625.1 Fusarium setosum | reverse complement strand
TAAGGGCCTAAATATTATTAACACGTTAATATAAATATAATAACCTTAGTATAATATTACGGCTATACGGCCACTTATAACCCATGAGTTCTTAGATATTATTTAGCGAAGCTTAAGCTCTATCGCGTACTACATCGGTATGATTATTAGTGCTTTCTTCTGGGGCACAGCTATCGATCTTATCGGCCGCAAGTTGGCGTTTAATTGTACTACTTTCTATGGTGGCATCTTTGCGTGCGCTATGCCTGTGTCCCAGGACTTTACTGCATTCTGCTCGCTTTGGGCTGTGATCAGAAATGCTGCTGCTGGGAACGATCCCGTTGACAGTGTCATATTCCTCGAATTCATCCTTGGTACCCGCCAATGTCTAGTCTATTGGTGACCTTATCTGGATAGTGGTCAGCTTATTGTGTCTTTGGTGGCCTGGGTATAGATTTCTCCAACCCTCTTATCGCAGGATGTAATCGTCCACCCTGACCCCCCTCTTCCTTAGGCTATCTAGTGTGAGTCTCGGGTCAAAGTTGGTCCATCGATCTTCCTTAGCAATATACCAAAACGGGGTGCCATCATCTCTCCAACGAAGTTCCCATTCTTCCGGGACAGGAATATTATCCAGCCGCGGGTCTATGTGCTGTCGCACCCCTTCTGGATTCTCAAAGAGAGGTTCTCCAACACGTTTGACGTACCGCAGTCGCCAACCCTTTGGCATCTCGCCAAGGATTGCTTCGCTGGATAAGAGCGCTGGGTGAGCACATGGACCTCTTAGTTTGTACTCACCGCCTTCTATTGACCCAAGGACCATAGGGAGATGGCAGCCAAGAAAGACGACCACGAGGTCACCAGACCGACAGTTGCGTGGCCCCAACACAATGTAGCCCATTTTCGTAAGGTATATAGAGCGGTGATGCATGAAGTGCGTCAAATATGTAAGTTGGGCACCGAGCGTCTCACTGTGGGAGCTGATTCGCTCCGCCAACTGCTCTTGCGTCTTGTTAATATATGGAGGATGAATGAAGAAGTCGTGTACATGCAACATGAGGGAAAATTGCTGGACCTTTTGGAAATCCCAAGTCTCTGCGTCGTGACCTAGAAAGCGACGTGCTGCCTCCAGTACGGTAGCTCCGAGCTGTGCTTGGGAATTTCGGCCGTCCTGGGGCCCGATTAGTTCCGTGATGTAGTCGCAGCGGACTCCTTGCAACAGCAATTGCTCTTTGGTCAAGGTATATGCCTTCTCGGCTGAGCAAAGGGCGGCGCGACCGGCAATCATAGGCCGCAGGTGCTGTATCCGCTCCAAGTCAGGGATCCATGTCGGCTCGGACGCCGAGTCGCACAGCGACAGCAGCTTGAGATTTCCATGGTACGTTGACGCCCGAACTAGAGCATCGCGATGGACGTCCTTGACGTTCTTTCTGTAGTCGATGACGATTTCGCTGGTAAAGCCGCCCTCTGCGAGACCCAGCAGGGCAAACACCCTATCCCTAGGCTCCGTAACCTCGCAGGCGTGTGTGAGAGCTACAAGTGTGAAAAAGTCCCTCAAGTGTCGAAGGAACGAAAAGCTGCGTACGTTGGAGAATTCGATCATTGAGTGGATGTTGACCTTGGCGGCCAATGCCTCCCTCTTTTGCGCAATTATCTCGATTGCGCTCATGAAATGCAGCCATGGCATGCTGTCGCCGCCGACCAGGAGGATGGTGTCTTTACCTGCCAGCAAGATTTCCTGGCGTACCCATAGTCGTCGGAACCAGGTCCGCGATATCAAGCATGTCACGGCCTGCCACTGCCGGTCAGAGAAGGGCAGCGGCTTGGACCAATCGTGGATATCAGCTGTGTGCCCATTCATGATGAAGTCAAGCCTGTCTCGCTTGAAGCTTATTCGGTTGTTCAACATGTCCTCCTCCTCCTTAGTAAAGTCTACGCAGTCGGCGAGCTCTTGCAGCATGCCGATGGCGATGGGGCTGTGCTCGTCTGCGGGGCCGAGCCAGGCGATGACGCGCTGGGCGTACTTGTATATATGGCGCATGCGCTGGACCTGCGCGGCTCGCTCATCAAGGTCCTGCTGGTTGATGCATATTGAATCGGCCCAGAGGATTCGCCTATCGGTTTCGTGACGGAGCTGTCGTAAAGCCAAGGCCAGGTTGCGACCGATGGGGAGTGATCCAGAGGACTTCTTCTCGCAGATGCATGACTTGTTGTGGTCGATCGGTTTCGGGTGCCGGAGAGCTATATAATCTGGGGTTGACTGGTCGCCCCAGGTGTATGACATTGCGTCGTATCGCGTGACGTGCTCGCCAGGGACATGCTTAACAGCGACAAGGGCACCCGAGAGGGCGTCTCCCTCGTTGCCTGCATCGAGAACCAACACCCTAATCTCTTTGTCCCGCAAAGCTGTGTATTTGAAGTTGCTGGTGGCCATCTCGATCGAGCACGCGCGACGCGCCTGAAACATGACGATTGACAAAATTTAAGCCAAGTTCCCAATGTGCCCCACAATAGGGATCCAAGTGGGCGGTAACGTGACCATGCTAAATATGGATGTCTCCGAGGCCCTATTGGAACGACCGAGGCGTAAAGGGCAACTAAGTGACATCTGGGCCAGTATCAGTGGGCGCGGACAGGAGTAGTTAGTGCAAAGGCACTTGTGACGACCTCGGTGCCTTGTGGAATTGAGCCCCCGTAGCATAGGGGTTAACAATTAACTAACTCAGAAGACGAAAACCCGCGCCGGCCCAAATACAAATGCCTCGCAAGACGCCACCTTCAGGTTCGTCTTTAACATCGTCCTTCGTTTTGACATCCAGCCTCGCCTTGCAAGCAGTTCTTTACTTTGTCCAATAGTATTGGTATTCATCATGGTAGCCGTTCGCCGGTTCTTAATGCTTTCCGTGGTCGCAGGAATCGCAGCGGCTGGAAAGTGCAAGCCCGACAGGTCTATAAGCGCCTCCTCGGAAACCAGCCTCACAGACTTGACCACGGGAACTACCGTGACGGATTCAGCCACCGAAACTGCAACGGGCACGCTCACAGAGACCCTGACAGACTCTACGAGCGAGACCCAAACGGTCTCTGCCACTGAAACCTCGACAACTGGAACGGGAACAGACACAACCACCGAATCTACGACTGGCAGTGCTACCGAAACTTCAGCAACCGAAACCACAACTAGCTCCACTACTGAGTCCACGACAGGCACTCCCACTGAGACTTCAGTAATCGAGACTACGACCGATTCTACCACTGAATCCTCAATGGAAACTACTGCCGATACCACCCTGACTACCTTCATGACATCACTTAGCTCTATCGAAACCACGACCGAGCTAGCTACAACAACCTCAGAAGCTGCAATGGTTGTCACGTGCCCCTCAACTCCAGAGCAGTGCCTCCGGACCATGTTGATCCAGTGCGATTATATCCTAGGCGGCATTCCATGGGATAGCGAGTTGAGCCTGAACGACTGTGCCCACAAGTGCGACAGCAATCCGTCTTGCGCTCTCTTCGTCCATTGGACAGAAAACAATTACTGTTATCTAGCTGGGTCAGCGGATGATATCCGAGGCGAGGGACTAGTTGAAGGCTGGGTTAGTGGTGTTAAGGGAAGGTGTGCTCAGTAACTGAGGAGATGGCCAAGGCGGTTACGGTATCTGGCATTTCTATGGATTGTTTGATCACCAGAGCGCTTCTAGCGCATTTGACTTGATGGGATAGTTGGAAGTTCTACTTCTGTATTTAATATTATAATAACCACCCTGGCTATGCTGCTGAGTTATTATACTATTGCTTTTTATATTTATTTATTTATTTTTCTTTCTCTTTTTTTAAGTAACCTAGTTTAGCTACAGAGTACGAGACAGAAGTATAGGATGTGGTGCTAACGGATAGAAATCTGTAGTGTCCAGAAACAGTCCCAATTACTAGTTAAGCTTTGTGTATGGGAAATGTGCTGCGCCTTGAGTACATTTGGCAGGAGACTTAATGTGGTGTGTTCTAGAGGGGGAGAGGGCGTTTAGATGGCTCCCGAGCTCGATTCGGTCAGTTGCTTGTGCGCCGATCGACCGACAATAGGGCGCGGATTACCTCCTTAACCATATGAAATGACAACATATGCAGGCAGAGGTAGGATTGAATATTGGCAAATGAGTTTCGACATATACCGATCAAAGTATCAGGACTAGGACGTTGCTTTGTACATTGTGCTGTGCTAACATGGTGGTACAGAATGCACAATAGACATCCGAGTTTACTGGTGGCTTCATTAGACATGCCACCGCCTTTGTCGAGCCGGCTTTGGGTGCGGCAACTGGATGGAACTTCTGTAAGTTGGGTTGCCTGACGACACGAGGCTTGTACTCACAGCCAAGGGTATACGATGGCGATTACTATCCCCGCCGAGATCAGCGCTGCTGCGACCGTCATACAGTTTTGGAATACTTCAGTCAACGCCGGCGTTTAGATCACCGTCTTTCTCATCTTCATCATCACTCTAAACCTACTCGGAGTGAGGCTTTACGGAGAAGTGTGTGCCCCGATCAACAAATCCACCACCGAATCAATATTGACAAGAGCATAGTCCGAGGTTTTCTTTGCTGCCCTCAAGATCATGCTTATCATAGGCCTCATCATCGGCGGTCTGGTCATCGATCTCGGAGGCGCCCCTTATAGAGAACGAATTGGATTCCGCTACTAGATTAATCCAGGTGTTTTCAACGCTTACATTAAAACTAGCGCCGCTAGTCACTTCCTTGCCTTCTAGAAGTCAATGCTTCCCGCAGCTTTCAGTTTTAGCAATATATAGATCATCGCTATTTCTAGGTTAGAACCATAAGATCCGAGAAAGATCATCCCGTCTGCTATAAAGAAGACATTTTATAGAATCTTCTTCTTTTACTTTTGTAGCATCTTTATCATCGGCTTGATATTGTAAGCTAGCAGTCTTTCTTCATCTTCTCGTGTCAATGCAGATGTTAACTGCGTTTTAGACCATTCAATGACCCGGCCCTCCAAGTCTCTACCGGTACAGCCCAACAGTCACCGTTCGTCATTGCCTTTCAGCGATCTAGAGTTTCTACTATGCCGCCCATCATTAATGCCGTCGTCTATATATCTGCCATCAGCAGTGGCTCGGCATGTATTTTTATTGCCTCACGTACCCTCTTCGGTTTGAGCTGCGATGGCTATGCACCTCGGTTCTTCCAGCGTTGCAACCGTTTCGGGACTCCTTACCTGGCCATTGCCTTCAGCTGCATCTTGTCGCCTTTGGTATACTTGACAGTCACAAACAACACGTCTGAGGTGTTCAACTGGTTTGTCAACATCACGACGGTAGCTGGTTTAATCGGTTGGGCCGTTATATAAGTCACATACATTCGATTCCACGCAGGCTTGAAGGCCCAGGGATATTCACGTGAAGGTATTCTCATAGTGATACTTTGCAATCATTCTGATTTCTGACGCCCTCCAGACCTCCCGTACAAGAGTCCCTTGCAACCATACGTGTCGTGGGCAACGCTATTTATGGTCTGCCTAGTCATATTGTTCGCAGGTTCGTATAGTCGCGATCACAATTTCGGCATGTTCACTGAATCAATTCCAGGCTTTGACGTTTTTGTCCAGGGTCACTTTACCGCCGAAGGCTTCATCACCTGCTATATCAACATCGCCATTTTCGCCGGTAAGCATCGCAAAAAGTACCGCTAGGAAGAAAGCTAAGACCTGGAACAGTGCTATATCTGATATTCAAGATTCGGCTGAGGTCCAAGGGTTAGAAGCCTTCTGAAATAGATCTTCAACGCCAGTTCCACCTAATTCATGAAGAGAAGCAGAATACGCCGGAGACTAGCCAGTCTAGTAGAGGGATGGGAGCTGGAATTCGACGTCGCTTGAATCTATAGTTAACCTGTTCGCAAGTAAGCCCTCGCCATTTCGGGTACTACGGCGAGGGCAGGTGCAGTAGGTGCCCGAGGTGGACCTTGGTTATAGTAAATATTAAATTATCATGCTATCCTAATCCCTTTATCAATGTTGGTTGATTTTTAGTCACTCGATCTGCTATGCCCATCAGCTCAGAAAGTTCGGGATAGTAGACAGGCCAAGCTGTGAAGAAGGTCAAGCTAGGTCTAGAGGACTATCACCTAGAGATAGATAGATATAAGCATTTCAAAGTGAATAATCTGCTATACCCGGCGGTGCGGAGGGGTCTTCTTAGTTCAGATAAAAATAGATTCCCCTTTCCGGAAACTCTTTGGTGAGCTCAAAGTGAGTGGATCTCGAACCGGCCCTCTCCACTCTGTTCCAGGGTAGCCTGACTAGCCTCGTCAACGCCCATCCCGCGTGTCTTTACTAACTTAGCCATTCGATCACGACGTTCTTGCAAGCCTTGGTTGGGAGAACTCTATCTCTTTGATAGCCGTTAAATATCTGACCTTTTCGGTTGCTCGACGCCCGTTGACGCGATGTTGGTGTACATCAGAGCGCGCTCTCCCGGTACCTGGGCACTATGAGGAAGAATGGGAGCGCCGTAATGACAGCGATTACATCCAAGACAGCAGCTAATCACGACCTATACGAAAGACCAATCGATAATCAAATTAGATAGGTTATAGACGGTTAGTACGAAGCTCTCAAAGTGAAGATGAATTAACTTGCCACGAGGAGATCAAGATGGACACTTCAGCGGCGAAAGGAAATCACCTGGGCAGTCGCGTGGCTGTGAAGGGGCATTGCGTCGCGTCGAGGGTTAGTTAACTCATCAAAGGCCGGGCTTCAACTACAACAAAGAACACATCATAGCATCATATCCCAATGCAAACAATGTGGCCTTTTTTTTCTCTTATCTTTCTGCTGCCTGCGGCAAAAGACTCGTATACCAGAGGTAGTGACGGTTCTTATAGTGACTCGGTACAAATGAACACGCAGCAAACTTGGTCATAACCTCACTTAAGCCCGTCCTCCCAAAGTCGACCCCATGCATCCTCACACACCTCAGTCTGAAGCTTCTTGACAAAGTCGTTCACGGTGATCGGCTCCTCGCCCTCCAACGTTAGCACGCCACCCCTCACACCGCGCCAGCCTTCGACAGGAAGTTTGAGATGGTCGTGCCCAATGCCGTAGAAGTACCGACCCTTGAACGCCCCCTCGCCGCGCTGGATGGCATCGTACTCAGCCTGGCACTCCTCGCAGATTATGCCCGTCGCGAACGTCACGTAGAAGTACGCCGATTGGCCTCCCCACCACCGGAACGTGCGCGGCGGGTTGCAGAAGCCTCCGCAGCCGTACCACGCCTCGTCGGGGTCCAGTAGGTCTCCCTCGTCTTCGGGCGGGTCGCCCATCTTGCTGTCATCGCTGTCCGTGTCTGCGCCTCCGTCATCCACAGCCTCCTGCTTGCCCTCGCCGTCCACCTGCTTCTTTCGACTGTCTCCATCGATGGCCTGCTCGCGGACTTCTTTCTCTTCATCATTGTCACCTTTGCTCAGCTGGGAGAAAAGCCCAGAGCCGACAATCCGGGCGTATCGGCGGAGCTTCTCGTCGTTTCCCAGTGCCCGACTCAGAATTGCCAGTGCCTGGGCGAGCATCCAAAGATACGGGCCGTCGTTCCATCCGACCGAGTCACTCAGGCCTGCAAAGCTGTCGTCCAGCAAGGACTGCAGTACCTCTTGGAACTTGGCCACTGGGCCCATGACCATGTACATGTACGCCAGACCTACGCGTTGCTGACTGGTGTAGAACGCAGAGATTCGGGGGACATCTAGGGAAAAGGGCCGCTGCATGAGGGCAGCGAGGGAGTTAAGTCGCTCCGCCTTGTAGATGGGATCTCGGGATTTGCGAAAGAGCTCTACCTGGACGTTCATCATCGTGTCCACGGCCCTCTGGATCATCCAGGTTGCGTTGACGGCCGTGATCGGGAACAAGAAGCCTGTGGCGTGGCTGTCAAAGACCTCGTCCAGTGTCTTAAGAGCCTTCTTAGGATCCCGACAGACCTCAAAGTAGATGAGAGCAAGATCCAGGCGGAGAGGCGTGCCAGCGTCGAGGTTGTCCAGGAAGCCAGTCGCTTCCTCGTAGAATTTGACCATGAACTCCTGTTCGCCCGTTTCGCAAGCGATATCACAGAAGATGGCATGTCTCTCTTCACCCTCGTCCTCGTAATTTGAGGCCAGCCAGGTGATCCTCTCCAAAAGACTCCAGCTCTTCAGAACCTGGATGTACTCGGTCTTGTCTCTCTTCCTGTCGAGCACCTTCAGCTCGCCAACAAGGTCCTCCGCAGGAGTGATGCCGTCAGGGTCGGCAGATTTGGCGTCAGCATAGGATTTCAGGGTTGGTCCTAGATAGCCCAATTTTTTCTGGGCCCTGGCGCAGGTTGTGTGGACGATGCGTTTGAGGTGCGGAGGGACCTCGTTCGCCCGTAGTTCAGCGACCGCGGTGTCCATGACATCGTAGGCTTCCTTCTTCTTCTTCTGAAACAACAGGATGTCAGAGAGAACACAAGAGGCTCTATACCACTCATGATCTCTGGGCTTGCAGAGCTCTAGAGCGGTTCTGCATATCTTCTCAGCCGGCCTGAGGTAATCTTTCTCAACAAGAACCTCTGACACGGCACGGTGGGCACCTGCATCGGGCTTGATCTCATCTCCGAAGAGGTTCAGAATACCCAGGCTGGCTGCTGTTTCATCAAAGCCATCTTCCTCTTTAGCTTTCTCCTTGTTTTTGTCGTCGTCATGGTCTTTGCTATCCTCGAACTGGTCAGGAAAGTTGATATTGGCCTGCTCCATGAGTAGTTTGCCTAGACCAGTCTAGTTGTGAATCATCAGCATAGTCTTTTTGTTATTACGCCTCCATAGCCTAGGAAAGTCATGCTCTTACCGCGTTCAAGACACCACTCAGGCATTCCCACGCCTGAATAGCATCATGAGAACTTTGTGCCTGGTACAGTTCGCGTAGATATCCCTTGGCCAGGCCGAGGCGACTCGTCGGAGGGTCCTGACCAACACGCTGCCACCATTCGACCGCGAATTCACTAAGCGCCGCTTTGATGTCTGGCTTCTCGAGAAGCTTCGCCCAATCGCGTATTCTGTTGTCGGTTTTCGTGGTCGATCCCTTGCCATACACTTTGCCAGCCCTGCCTAGCATCTCGGAGAGCCCGGTTTTGTTGGACAGCGCCTCGGCGAACGCTTCTAGAACCTCAACCTGCTCCTCAGGAGTGTGCTGATCAATTTGTATGTCGCTCCAGTGGTCGAGGAGACGCAAGGCACAATATTTCTGAAGGCCCTCGCTCACATCCGTTCGAGAAGGCTGGGCAAGCTTTGTGCTTGTCAGAAAAATCCTGCGGTGAGCCTCCGAGGGACCCCATCGGAAAAGAGAAGATCCATGGGAACTGTTGGTGAAGTAATTCCTCATGGAGCGTTCCTGAAACTTCACCGGAAGCGGTCCATCCTCATAAATGTCGTCGTCGTCTTTATCATCGTCTTTCCTCAAGTCTTGTGCAGTGGCTTGGCTGGCTTGGTGCTTCGCTCGCAGTTCAGCGTCATAGCCGGGGTCTCCAATTCTGAGGAACTTGGAGAAGAATTCGGGAATCTCCTCAATATCAAATTCGTCATCCTGTGACAGACACTTCACCAGGGACTGAACTTCAGTGAGCGTCAAGCCTCGCTTGGTGAAAGCGATCCAGTGGAGAAGGGAGGCAGCGACTTGTTGATGGATGACTGGCATTCGGCGCTGACACTCTGCGAGGAGGGTCTCATAGATACCGTGAAGATCCTCGGGTTTCTTCTGCTCGAGTGCTCTAAGGACCGCACCCTCGCGGCCAAGATTATTAAGACGGACGAGCAGATGCTCTGCGTAGAGCATGTCTAGTGAAACCTATCAGTATCCTCAAATAGAGGCAAACGAGAAGAATGCTCACTTGGAGACGCCTCTTCCACCTTGACAGCGACCCTTTGCTGGACGTAACGACTGAATCGTCTCAAATGATTGAGAGAGTTAATCTGATGCCAGATCAGGGACTTGAGATCTTGACGCTGCTTCTCCTTGGTTGCTTCTATCCGGATCAGCTTGGTATCTTCAGGGAGATCATTCAGGCGCTCAGGTCTGGAGGTAACCGCTAGCGAGATCCTGAGCTTTTCGTCCACGATGAACTTGGACAAGAACTCCTTGAAGCTATCCCAGTCGGACAGCTCGTCCAGTCCATCAAATACGATAAAGAGGTGAAACTTAGAGTCTTGCTCAAAGACAGCTCCAAGCAGATACTTGGCAATGTCCCGCCAAAGCGTGGTGTCAAGGTCGATGTCATCCCTCGCAATCTGAGCGTTCAGCTTCTCGCAAGCAGCGTTGTTAGTCTCTGCAATCTGATTCACCAAGGTGATCATGCCGCAGATAAACCACATGAAGCTATTTTGCTGCTCGCGGAAGTAGAAGTGGGCGACGCAAGTGTGCCCTGTGTCATCCTCCCTAGCCCTCTGCTCAAGCATGTCGTGCACCGACGCGGCCAAATGACTCTTCCCGGTGCCCGGTTGACCTGTAATGGCGAGGATAGGGCGCGTCCCGTCCTTAATGTTTAGCCACTGTTCCCACTCGGGCTCTGAAAATACCCAGCTGCAAGAATCTGTGAGAAGCGTCTCCTTCAAGACCTGGTACTCGTGGTCGTCTTTGCTGACCACGGGCATGGCGTGCCGAATGCCATTAGCGGACGGCGGTTTGTTCGCTTGCGGCTTGTCCAGCTGCTTCTCCTTCTTCTGCCCGCCAAATAGCTTGAGCAATTTTGCAACGTCGTCTTTTATGCTCGCTGTATTCTCGTGGATGGTGTCGATAGCATGTCCGACCTCCTCCAGCATTTCAGCGTGAGACCGTTGGTTCTCCTCAAGCTGGGCGGTCATCTTGAGCGTCTCCTCGGTGTTCCCGAGAATAGCAAACTCGGTGGCTTGCTGCAGATGCTCTAGCCTCTTGTTCATGTTGGATCTCGCTCCCCCAAGCTCTCCATCGTCGCCCTTGAACAGGTTGGAGATCCACTTCTTGAAGCGGCCGAGCTCAATGTACTTGTGCGCGAAGCCACACATTGTGAGGATTGAGGTAAAGACCTCCATCAGGCAGTTCTGATAGGCTTTGTATTTGGGAAGTCTGGTCTCCAGGATGGTGATTCTAGTGAGGAAGCTGTTCATGTCGTCGAAGAAGACGATGACGATGTCGTAGTCGGCCGACACGGACCGGCAAGCCTGGAGCAGGTAAGTCAGAGCCGTTCCGATGGCCGCCGCTGGTGGGAATGCTGGCGAGGCCGCGGATATGATCTGATTGGCGCCCTGCTCCACAAGATCCAGGTTGGAGGCGAAGAGAGTCCTCAAGCGGTCGACTTTGCCCTTGTCATGCCTGAACTTGTGGAAGTTGTTCATCTGATCCGTGCCAAAGTCGAGCATGCCCTGGACATTGTCGAATTTGCGCTGCAGGTCGAACCCAACGACGCTCTTATAGCTCTTGAGCGCTTCCTTCCATAGGTCTGCGACATCGCGATTGTCATTCTTCAGTTGCTCCTCTAACTCCTTCTTGCGGATATCAGGCCCGGCAGGCATGGTGTAGGAGGGGTGATGAGAAGGTTGTGAGCAGTGGCAAGAAAGGAACAGAGAGTATGGTTCTACCCTGGGACATGCGGGTGGATATACGAATACCAGTATGTGCATGTGCCACCACGCCACTTGCAAGGATCACTGAAGCCCTTGGACACAGCATGCGCTATTTTCGAAGCTATCCGCAGTTTTCGGGGCCGAAAATTGCAGGATGGGCAGCTATTGGCCCACGCTGGGCCAGCTGAGACGCAGGTAAGATGCATCGTGACCCCAAAGCGGGGACCCTTGTCGCCTTATATCAACGGCGATTGCAGCTCAACGAGTTCCGCGTCATTGAGCGCGTCATTTAGCCTGATGGAGTCCCAGATGCCGATCAGCCCTTGCACATGGAGGCCGAGAATTGCTATATATAGACTACTAATTATCACAGTTCGGCCTGGACCACACCTATCTTAGACATTGGAGTTGCTGTAGTCGGTAGTATTCCATGGAGAGAGATGTTATTCAAGTCATAAATAGAGGACCTGTTGACTTCAAACAATCTGAGATCCAGGGCTTTAGGGAGCGTCTCGTGGAGGCTATGAGGGACAGAGATGAAGTCTGGGAAGGGATGCCATGTAGACCCTTGAACGATAACAACAGATTCAAGGTCTTCAAACATGTACCAGATTTAAAATTCCTAAGTAACGTATCTGAAAAGTGGCGACCGATCACCAAGCCTCAGGAGTTCATCTATTTAAAAGATAATTAGTAGCTGAACTGTGGACTCTCAAGTTAAGCAAGGACTTACCATCTGTGTACTTCTCTCTAATCTCCTCTTCCGACATGAGATCCCGCTTTCTGTTTTGCGCCAGGTAGGCAGAACCCATTACCTTCCTGGCCTTCCACCGAGATGGGGATTATCGTATTCGCTCATTCTCATCAATCGTCCATGTGTCTGATGACGGCCTTTGGACCGTGCTGAAGCAAGTCTTTAGCGATGTACCAAAGGACAGACTCATCGACGCTGGCATCGACGCTCGCGGCAGATTATGGGTAGGAAGCATTGATCAGGTCTTAGAGTGAGTATTGACTTTTCCTTATTGCTGGTGAAATAGTTGTCGGTCGTTTAAGAAGAAAGTAGGAAAATACCAAAAAGTACCCCTGAGGCTACCCTGCATCAACCTCGGGGCTGCTTCTATCGATATGACGCTGATGGCACGCTGTGTGTTGCTCAACAAGGCGGTATCAGAGCTGGCAATGGCCTCTGCTGGTCTCCCGACGGCACAGCCATGTGCCATATTGATTCATACTTTAATGTAAGCGCTCGTTTGAAGACCTATATCCATCTTGGATGGTGAGACTGAGTTCTCACAGCATATCTCTGCTTCCGACTTCGACCTAAAATCCGGCGCCATTTCAAAGAGGAGGCTGGTGACGCACAACAAGTGCGAAGGGGAATTCGGCGGCCTTCTGACCGATGCCACCGGCGACCTCTACCCCTTCATTTGGGACGGCGGCGTCGTCATCAAGTACAGTCCCAGGGGTGAACTCATCCGCACCTGGGACATCAACGCCGCACGAGTCACGCACGGGGCCTGGGTTGGCCCGAAATTGGACAAGATGGTTAAAGTGCTTGGCAGTGCTTGGCGGTGCTTGGCAGTTGATTCGATATGACGTGAAACGGGAGGGGAGTTCGGAGATTGGAGGTTTTTGGTCGTTATTCTTGGCGGTCGTCCTTGGCGATGTCGCAGGATAGCTACCTCACGGCATTTGCGATCACGGGCGAGAGATAATATCATCATTGTGGCTTTATTCTATATGCTGTGTCTTTAATCTTACACTACGACCGCCGGATCTTCTTTTGGGCTTCCAGAGTGGACCTGGTTCAACTCAGTATCAATATACCCAGGAGAAATACTGTTGACACGGATATTAAACTTGGCCCATTCGACAGCAAGAGACTTTGCCAGTTGAATAACTCCAGCTTTGGAAGCGTTGTAGCAGCTTTGCTCCTGCGGATAATTGACAATAACTCCGGACTGGGTCCATCATGAATGGCTTTTGAGGCTGAACTGTGTCGAAAGCCTAGACTGGTCTGTCCGTAATCTCTCGATCACCTTGTGCTCAAGATTCTGACGCCGAGGAATTCTTTGTAAGAGCTGAGATAAGCTTAGGCGTGACTCGTCTCGTTTCGTAAACGACGTGGGCTTTGACCGAGATTAGGTGAGAGCCCAATCGGAGAGACGCTTCGTCTCCACGTCCATCGGCGCCGCCGACTCGGTGAGGGCGTTGCTCAACTCCGGTCAGGCTCCAGGGTCCTTCGAGGGGTCATAGCTTCATGATGGTGGCTCGTGCCTACTACGACCTCCCCAGTACGTACCCATGAGCCCATTGTCCGCATGTCGCGCTTCATCATGCTCATTTCGCTTTATGCTTCACTGCCTGAACCCGGAAATATCTTGACGACACAAAGCCCCGGCTCCAGACAAGAGATCATGTCGCAACGGCCCTACGACGGCAAGTTTGGAGCATCATTACTGAGGCTCTCGCGGTAAGTCCCAGTTGGCGTCGATGCAAAAAGGAGCATACACATCTGATTCTTCAACCGCCTCGACTGAGGAGCTCTGCAAGCAGCTATCTGACAGTTGCAAAATATCATGCGACTGCGTTCAGGCTGATTTTGCATCGCCGGTCGAGATCTCCCAAGCTATCCTCCTCGCCGCCCAGACAGTCTTCAAAACCTACGCCTCCAATAAGCCATTCCATACGGACATCTTAATCAACAACGCCGGTGTGTCATCAAACCAGCACATGAATGATGATAAGCTAGGGCCGATTGAACCCAAGGAGTTTGAGCGCGTCTATACCATCAACGCTCTTGGTCCCCTGTTGCTCACAAGCCATCGCTCCTCATCTTCCCCATAATCGGTCTAGTCGTACCGTCACGGTCTCCAGTGTCTCCTCCTTAATCGGCTACCAGGGTTGTTTCGGCGATCGATGAGGGGCGTCGAGAACGAGACTGAGGACGAGACTGAGGACGAGACTGAGGACGAGACTGACGATAAGGGAAGGGACACGACTTGGCGGGCATGCCGAGAGTTACCAGCTGAAGATGGCTGTGGCGGGATGCATGCGAAAGAAGTTCCGGGGACATGGCTAACAGGTGCTGAGGTCGGCGTGGGGGAGGAGCCGCGGTACGCTAAGAGCGTCGAAGCGGGCATCAAGAGATCAGGAGGCAATACAGCCTAGGTCTGGTCGGTGTAGGCTCCATCGTATCTGGGAGCAGCCGACCCGTCTGTGGGAAGCCCAGCAGCGCAGAGGATGGGTGTCGATCCGTGACGAGAATGGGGGCGTAGGTGCGGGCGCAAAGAATTGAGAGAGGATTGAAAGGAGGTGACGTTGTGCCGTTGTGTTATTGCGTTAGCTAATTATTGCGTTGCTGAACTTACCTCGGGTCACAGGCCGAGCTTGAAAGGCTGTCATTTTCCTTGGTACAACCTTGGTGATGATTGATGGAACACAGGCTTGCTGTCCCGGGCTCCGTAAAAAGGTCGTGCGACTTATCCTAGAAATCGGGAGAGGAGAGGCGCTGCGACTTACTATTAGTGGCGTGAACAGTTGCCGTTTTTCTAGCGCCAAGAGTTTATAAAATGCCAAGAACCCCCATCGAGTTGCCAAGCACGACCATCGAGTGCCAAGAACGACCATCAGTCAGACGAAAAAGACGGTGAGGTCTCCTTCCGAACCAGTAATATTTCACAGAAGCCTTGATCAACCACTCACTCTATTTATGGGAATCACGCCAAGTCGCATCCTAGGTCCAGCTCGATGTACTACGTTACAGCTATCCTCCCACCACGGACCTAATTATCGTGTCCTTCGCGTCCCGGATTTCGAAGGGACATCTTTCTTGGAATAGGGCCCGGGCAAACCGACGACCCCCAACCCCCACTCGTGGCCTCTCTCACGATCGTGGAGCCAAGAATCTCCCCACAAACGCCCTGCATACCAAGAGTCTTGGAAGGGCGGGAGGCCTGACAGAGATGCCAACAGAGTCTCGAATTGTCAAAGCTTGCAACAAGCTTTGACCAAGCTTTGTTGAGCAACATCTGCCGCCCTCTCGGAACAGTTCCATTGTTGCCGCGGGCCTTCTGTTTCTAGGATATTCGATGATCGAGAAGCACAGGCCATGAGTGAATTGTTTTCCATGGCCGTTTCATGGAATCATCCATGTCCCCGCGAAGCCAGCCCTGAAATGCGTTCACCGTATGGACGACTTCCCGAAGTGGACTATCAACAACCCCTCGGGTCGGTTGTTCGAAGGTGTCAACGATCCAGGGTCTATCGGAACTAATTCCCGCAGACCCTCACGGGTCAGCAAAGTCTCTCTCGCGGATGGTCTGGGTTGAGTTCGCAAGCGATGGCCCCTTTTTCTGTCGGATATCTCATGATCAAACGCCGGAATATTAACGATGTCGCGTATCAAGCATCCCATTTTCCGCATTCGTAAGGGATGTGCTGGCCTCTTGATTACTCCAGTCATCCGGGAAGATTCGGAGGTTATTCCTTTGGAGCATTTCGAGCCCTATGATATCACCGTGGAGAGATTTTGAAACTCGTGTCAGCGGAGAATATCCTTGAACTCGAATATCGCGCTCAATACTGAATTGGCCTTCATCACCCTACGTCTCTTGGACTATATATTACCTCAAGTCTCACTGGTTTACTTTTAGTTATTCTTATCCTCACACTCATCTCCACTTTCAGATGCGCAAGTCAAACAACCTTCTTGGAACATTTATCGCTAAGTACGATTTCACCATCAACCCCTTTACACCTCGGTCCAGGAGACCAGTAAAGGCTCTCAATATACCAAAAACCAACAAAAAATCACCCCTGAGACCAAACACTTTGATCTCTTACCGAACGAAAAAATATGTTCAATGGAATTTTCACCCATGTCTCACAACACCACCGACATGGACATCATGTCGAAGAACAACGAGAAAGCAGAACACAGCCAAGGAGATCACAGCGACACTACCGACCATGAAGGTTTAGACCACAAGCCCGCCTCCCTCGATGAGGCAGAAGTCGACGTCTTTGGGGGTGAGGGTGGAGCGAACTTCCGTACTATGGGCCGCTTCGATACCGTCTTTGCCCTTCTCACCAACCAGTTTGGCCTCGGAGCACTGGCTCTCCCTTCAGTTTTCAAGACTCTTGGTCTTATTCCCGGTCTCATCACTCTCATTGGCGGAGCCCTCATCACTTACTTCAGTGGTGTTGAGATTTTCTGGTACTACTTGGCCCATCCCAAAGTCACCAATATCGCTGAAATGATGAAGATCGTGGGAGGCCGCCCAGCAGAGATCTTTACTGGCATTGGCCTACTGCTGCAACTTATTATGACTGCTGCCTCTGCAGTTGTTACCATCTCTATTGCTTTGAATGCCATTAGCGAGCATGCTGTCTGTACTGTTGGCTATATCGCTATTGCCTGCATTATTTGCTTTATGCTCTGCGTTCCCCGGACTGCCAAGTTCTTGGCTCAGTCTGGCCTCCCTTGTGTCCTCAGTATCCTTGCCGCAGCTCTTTCTACTATGATCGGCCTCGGTATAAACCACCCTCCCGGAGCCCCAGAAGGCTGGAAACCCGAGATTGAGCTTTTTGGAACTCCTTCCCTCCGCGAGGTCTTGAACGGCGTTCTGAAGATCCTCTTTGCCTTAGCTGGTAACTACGCCTTTGTTACTTATATGGCTGAGATGAAGAACCCTGAGAAGGACTTTATCTACTCTCTTCGATGGTTGATGGTTGCATCTGTTGTTTTCTATGGATTCATCGCTATCGCTGTCTACTGCCTCGCTGCCGAGTTTACCGCCTCCCCTGCTCTTAGCTCCGCCCCTATTATTGCTGCCAAGGTAGCCTACGGACTCGTCCTCCCCGCCATTTTGACTGACGGTCTTGCTTGCGGCCATATCGGTACCAAGTATGTCTACATTACTATTATGCGAAAGATCAATGCCCTAAAGGAAGTTACTGCAAATACCCCTAAGGCATGGGGTACTTGGATTGGCAGCAATGCTGCCTTCTGGGTTATTGTCTTTATTCTCTCCAGCACTATTCCTGTTTTCGACTCTATTGTTGCCGTTAGTTCGGCTACAACTTACGCTTGGTTTACATATGGTATTAGCGCTTTCCTCTGGCTGCACCTCTATAAGGGACGCTACTTTGAGAACTGTTGGAGTATTATGCTGTTTATTGCTAACATTGGCTTTATTGTTTTCTCTTTATTTTTGAATGGTGGCGGAACTTGGTCTTCTATTACTGCACTTTTGGATATTTTTGCTACATCCGATAATATTCGCGGATGTTTTAGCTGCGGTGATAATGCTGTTATATAAGATAGAGAGACATTCTTTAAAGTTTCAAATAAATTAGATTACAACGTAACGCTTAAGGTTAGGAAAATAAAAACAGTTTAATATACTTTTTTAAGTTAAAGCAAAGTCGAAGAATTAGTCTGAGTTTCAGTCCGCCTCATGCCAAGTTAGAGATAATACCTTTAGCTGGACCCTTGGCCCATTAAGTAGCATCTCAGTTGGAGGATTCGAGTGGATGCTGGACTTTTTTATAATTGCTCGGGAAAGTGGGTAGTGTGCATGGGGAGAGGTGCCAACATCGTAGGGAAAACTTTTGTCAACAAGGTTGCATTTTTATGTGATATGGAGCTCATACAAGTACATGCAAGCAGTATGGAGCTAAGAAGGGAGCATCCAAGCGCCTCAGAGCCCAAGTCATCATTTGATTGCCCTTGCCTTTTGTTCAGGCTCAGGTAATCGATAGAGCGAGCACCTGCGAAATCGAGACCTAGGGAAGTTTCCCGATGCATTGAAGAAACCACTGAGTGTGCTGGTTCAAGTAGACAATGAAGAAGGAGCGGGAGAACGTGGCCATTTCACGATGCTTTTCTTCTTAAGATTTGCAGTTTCTGGCCATGGATATTGCACAACTGCCAAGGCTTCTGCTGAGGGCGGTTCTAAACGTCTCCTCGAGGATCGATGTTGGGGTGAGAAGAAAGAAGACAGAAGACAGAAGGTATGGGCACCAGTCCATGCAACTGAACCCAAGGACCAAGGTAAGCAACAACAACTCCTTTAGACATCATGACGCCCTCCAGACCTTGCCACCGCTTTTTTCTCTTTTCTCCTAGACTCTTTCATTAGATACTTCATTATAAGTGACTAAATCTAGGAGATAGCATTCGACATCCGCGGAAAAGGATCCCAATCTCTCGAAGCAGACACTTGGCGGTCCATACTTTCCAGGACGATTGAGATTTAATTCAGTCAACTCTGCCCAAGAATGGAGAAGAGGGATCATTATAATATTAGCTTGAGCCCAGTCGTAGTGCTGATAGTCATCGGGGCTCAATGCTAGAAAGGATTGGTTGAAGAGAGATTTTGAGCAACACAGCCGGATGCATGTCATTCTATAAAGCACAATTATCCTGTACTTGCACTATCCTGTCGCCCCTTATATACTCTGCCATAGTCCAGCGCTAGAGGCGCAGTACCACTGGCTGGGCGAACTTGACAAGCAATCATGAATGATGCAAAGCCTAATCTGTCTACAGATTTTCCCTGACCTGGGTCTCAGGGGTGTCTTCTCCTGACACGGAACGCTCCACAAGATCGATCACCTCATTTGCAAGCCCGAAGCTAAAGATGTAGCCACCACCCTGAGGGCCGTATGCGTGCACTACGTGTTGGCCTCTGATGATTTCCTTTTCTACCCTGGTGCCGGTCTTTCTCTGAGGACGAATGCCAACAATGTCTCGCACGATATTGGCTCTGGCAACATCCGGAGGAGGGAAGTCCTTGGGCAGGTTCTCATGAATTCTCCGCAGAATCTACATTATGTTAGTAAGCCTTGTTTCACGCAATGGACATGTTTTCCTATACTCACGTCTGTATGCAGAGCATCGTCGATCTTGGTGTCGGCGTTGTCGAAGGTCTTCAAGCCTCCCAAGATGGCGGTGCCATCAGGTCTTCCCAGGGCATATGTGTAATCCTTGCCCCGACGGATCCATATCTTGTTGAAGTCGGACTTGACGAGGATTGACGGTGTGACAATGATGGACTTATATGCCATACCAAATGAGGCACCGCTGGGTAGCTCGTCTTTGGATAAGACTCTGTAGTCCGGGAGCTTGTTGGCGTACCAGACTTTGTCTTCAGATGAACCATCGATAAGGTCGTACATGTCGACTCTCCTGACACTGGACTCTGGATGCTCGAGAGCCAACTTCCACCATGTCCAGAAGGCGTCCAGCTGCATCTTTTGGTCCCTCGGTGTCGAGGGAATCATGCCCATGAAGACGGCACCTGCCCAAGGGCTGGCCCACTCCTGAGATTCTGGGTCATTGGGAAGGTTACGAGCAACAATAGTCACGTCGTACCCCCTGGGCAGCTGACTTGCAATCGTCAGGCCGGTGATTCTGTTGTGTCACTTGTTAGCTCGTGGGCAAAGTGCCGTCGCGCAACGGAGCGAGACCCTACCCGGCACCTAGAATGGTGATCTTTGGCATTTTGCTTAGGGGTTGAAGATTGAAGGCTGAATCGCTTGTCTCTCAAGATGGGGGTTGTGTCTGCTTATCATCATTAGTTCGCACTATCCTCGATGCCAGTATATAGTACGAACGTCAACTTCCCTTCCACCCGCTCTTCGGATATCGGGCGGACCCACCCTAGACAGACGCCGGCTTCGCCAGGCGATATCGATAAAAGCTCGTTTACGATGCATTCAATTGAGCTTAGCCTCCGTGCCTAGTCTCTGCGGTGGGGGCGAGAGCATGGCATGAATCACGGGGTGCGTTCGTCTGTTTTACCCTAGAAACGGTTAGGCCGTGACCGATCTAACTTGAAGAATCTGCGATTAGGCACCCCAACAAGATTGGCCTTATCAAAGCTGAATGAAAGATTACCGACGCTCGCTTCTCAGACGCGTTACAAATCAAGACTTGGTAACGCATCTATCGGAGTTGATTTTCCTGTAGCCTTTTTGTATCCACGATATAGAACGCCGTCGAATGCGGGGAGAGGCACCAGGTTCATTAGATTCTTGGCCACATGATAAGCCTTGAAATGTCATGATACAGTACCCTCCAGTCTCCCCGCAACATCAATGTCCGGACAAGACTCAAGATTGAGGCGCGCGTAGGCGAGGTGCACTTGATTTCCTGATAACGCTGATGAAGAACAGAGCCTAGGCATAACACTCGGTGACCCTGCTGCGATTCGGGATTGGAATTGGTATAAGTTTGCGGATCCCTTCAACCTAGTCCCTTGGACAGTCAACTACTCCATCTGCATCTCAAGCCACCCTTCTCCAACCTTCAACAACAGATTCCAAACTACAATAGCCTCAGCAAGCATGGATACAAAGACAGCCATTGCATCCGAAGATGAGTCGCGCCACGGCGGTTCCTCTGCTGAGGGCATGGTATCGTCCGAGTATGACCGCTTCTGTCGTTTGCGCGAGTCTTTCACCGAGGAAAAGCAGGCTGCGCTTATCCGAAAGATCGAGTAAGTGTTCGTCTGCAATTGGGAAAACACTGTTCATTGACCGATTCCAGTTTCCGCATCCTGCCTCCTCTGGTGCTTGTATACCTTGTCGCCTACATCGACCGCTCCAATGCCGGTATGCTACCTTTCAATGCGACATCATGCCCCCTGTGTTACTGACCACTTGTCTTTGCAGGCAACGCCAAACTGTTTGGCGCCCTAGAAGACCTCGGTCTGAGTGGACAGCAATGGAATGTGTCTCTGGCCGCCTTCTTCATCACTTACGCGGCTGGTGGCGTGTAAGTCTTGAGCTGGATTGTGGTCTTGACGATGCCACTTGCTGACCTGAGACCAGCCCCTCCAACATCATACTCAAGCGCGTCGGCCCACGATTCTGGCTTCCCTCACTGCTTATCGGATGCGGATCGACCATTATCTGCTCTGGCGTACAAAGCACGTATGCTGGGTGGATTGCCTTCAGATTGATCCTCGGCATTATCGAAGCCGGTATATACCCTGGATGCTCCTTCATTCTCACCTCGTGGTATAGCCCTAAAGAGCTGCATTCGAGAATGACCATATTTTACTCGGCCGCTTCAATTGCGGCCGCCTTCTCTGGCCTTCTCGCTTTTGCTATTGGCCACCTGGACGGCACTTGGGGCTACCGGGGCTGGCGCTGGATCTACGTCCTGGAGGGACTATTCAGTGTCGTTGTCGGCGTTGCCTGCTTTTGGCTGATCAATCCTGTGCCGGCCAAGGTTACAGGCTGGTTGACTGACGAGGAGCGCGAGTATCTCGTGCTCCGAAACCGATTCGCCGCGGGTGGGGAGAGCGGCATCAAGGAGAGAGAGGATTTCAACATGGCCGACGTCAAGAAGGCGTTCCGCTTCATCCACACGTACTCTGTGGCCTTGACTGAGTTTACTGTGGCTGTTGTCGTCTACGGAATCAGCTTCGTCCTGCCCAGCATCGTCCGGAGCCTGGGCTACTCGAACGTCAAGGCCCAGGCAATGACTGCTCCGCCATACATCTTTGCCTGCGTCGTCACCATCATCTCTGGCCTCGCGGCCGATCGCTACTGCCAGCGGGCACTGTCAATCATACTGCCAAACACAATGGCCGTCGTTGGATTCGTCATCATCACCATCACGATCCGCTACCATCAGATCCCCGGAGTGACATACTTTGGCCTCTTTCTTATGGCCGGTGGTTTGTATCCCATCTCACCAGCCGTCATGGCCTGGGTGGCTCTGAACATGGCCGGTTCCATGAAGCGTGCAGCCGGGCTTGGACTGATGATGTCCTTGGCCCAGCTTGGAGGTGTAAGTTCTGACCCAAGTCCCTGACCACACAAGATGTGCTGCTAACTCGGAGCTCCTTAGATTGTGGGATCCAACATCTTCATGCCCGATGAAGCACCCATCTAATCTACTGGATTCGGGATCTGCATTGCCATGTTAACAGCGTTTGGCGTCATCTGGCCCGGCATCTACTATCTAATCCTGAAGAGGATCAATTCGAGACGGGCAGCCATTCCGGTCGAGGAGGTTATGGCCAAGTATACGCCGGAGCAGTTGACTGATATGGGAGATGAGAGTCCTCTCTTCCGCTACGCTCTTTAGATTCGTGGTTGGGATGATCTTTGCGGTACCTAGACGATCCTGCTGAATTATACGCGTGCCAGGGTGTTGCTTTCGCGCTGGGAATAATTGTCTAGATGATTCCTTGGCTACATCGTTGGTCCATACTTGTCTGTATACTTCTGTGTTTTTTCCTTATCAGTCTTCTCTCGAGACATCTCCTTGGGTGTGTGTGCGAAGCATCCCCGAAGTACCGGTCCTCAATATTTCAAATAACATGAGGCCTGCGTAGTAAGGCTAGATCGTATCAGAATAATTGGCTGCCAGTAGGCACTCAATAATTGATAGTAAGCCACAACCTTAAGCTGAATTTGACTTCGGAAGCGGATAAAACTGAGCCGCTAGAATGGAATTTATTGAGACATGCGTAAGGTGCTTCTTGCGCACGGGGGGGTTAAGATCTAATCAATATGACTAAAATGCGTGATACTTATTAGCTCTCTTGTTTTAGCTGAGAGGCAAAGTCATGAATATTCAAGTGATAACTCTTTCTAAGGCGATTCTTAGTTCCCATTGCGTACCGGGAGGAAGGTGGGCAATTAGCCCACAATACCTAAAATGCACCTTGCGCATCTCAAGGGGATGATGCCTACGGGGCCCTACCCCGACCTTGCCAAGCCGGCTCCCCATATTGGTGCCCTCTGCCCCCTCACCACTAATTCACAATAAACCAAGCTCCAGACTGGTTATCAGCTCGCCCCCGATCCCGGCCCCGGCCTAAGCCCCCCGCTGATAACATTACTTTTCCTCGGCCATTCTGATAAGCATCTTCCCTCCAACGTCAACTCACCCTACACCTTACACGTGCCTTTCTTGCGTCTCTCAACAATGGCGAGCATGATGCGAACAAATAGGTCCACATCTGGGTCACGTAGACCGACGACACGCACAACTACAGGCTGCCAGACTTGTCGACGGCGACATGTAAAGTGCGACGGTATGTCCGGGATTCCCAAGATGAGGATGGACACCACGATTGACGATGGCAATCCACAGAGGTAAAACCATCTTGTCAAAGATGCCAGCGTGCAGCCGTCGACTGCTCCTACAAGCCTCAGCTCAAATGGCCACGACAGGGTGCGAGGATGGGCAACAACCGCTCCCAGCGGCGGCACCAGGCACGAAGCAAGGCGTCATCGCCAACAACTCTGGGCGAGGAAATGCGATTTGAGACCTTCTCGGTAGACTGGTTCCAGGAGTCCAGCCATGCAATGCTTTGTGCGAGTGGGACCGATGTCTACGACAACCACCACTTTGCAAGCTGCATTGATCTTGAAATGATTCAATCCTCGAGCGACAGCATCGCGAGCATTTCCCAAGGAGACACGGATAGCATGTACAATTCGTCAACCATGGAATCAGAGGAACAAACACAGCTAGTCACGTACTGGAACACGGAACGCTCTAGTCCCGTTCAAGTCCTAGACGAAGGAGAAATCACGCCAGACAACAGTGCCTCACTCATGCCGATGCCGTCCAAGACATGCTCTCTTTCCATCTCATCACCGGGCGACCCATATCAGCTTCCGAATATGACAAGCGAGGACAGCATGCTCTTCCAATACTGTAAGACTGACCCACGGCTCAAACCATATTAAGCACATAATATTAATGGTGGCGCCTAGATGTTGCCGAAATGTGCCCTCGATGCATTGTCAGGAATGGCTACAACAAGAACTACCGCCAGGTCGTCCTCCCACTGGTCGACAAATCCAAAATCCTGCTGAGAGCCATTCTGGCCTTCACGGCCAACCGCGTCAAGTTGCAAGATGACCGCTTCCAGACTATTGCCCTCTGTCACCAGGCAGCAGTGCTACAAGGCTTGCAACATTCGCTCAGCACCAAGAAGCGGACCTCCTTCTTAAGACTGGAGATACTGAGCACGATCCTCATGCTATGCTTCTATGAGATCTACAACCCAGGACCAACCCCTACAGACTCGCATGGCTTGCCCACAAGAACCTGGATGACGCATTCAGGAGGTGTCCGCCGGTTGTTGGACCTAGGCCTGCTAGAATCCCACGACTCTCACTACGAGAAGGCTATCGTGTCTTTTCTAAGCCAGTATTTTGCTTCTCGAAGCGTACTCGCCTTTACTTCCTTGTCGCCATTAGAGGATCAGGGTGAGGTTGTTGACCATGCTCAGTACTGGCTCGGCATGGCTGACCGGCCAGCCGAGGAGATCAATCCGTTTGCTGGATGCTCCAATGAGATGCTCAAATCGATCTTGGTCATCACATGGCGGTTGAGACAAGTTGGACAATCGCACTCGCAACTACCACCATCAAGTTTACAGCAGACTTGGGCCAACATGATGGCAAAGAAACTCTTGGACATGGACCAAATTGCACCCGTTGAGAACAGAAATGGCGATGCAAGCGCGGGATTGCTAGGCCGGCACTCGGACCCGACGCCGACGACCCTTCTGGAAAAGACATCCAAAGCCTTCCGTTGCGCCGCTGTGGTGCTGCTGGGGAACCTGTACCCTGAATCGGATCTCACAGCTCATGCGCAAACTGGAACGTGCCTGGATCGGCTGGATGAGATCCTAGACTCTGGTCTTGCTGTCCCCCGACGCGGCGCACTTGGCTCTTCTAGCTATGTGTGGCCGTACTTTGTCGCAGGATGCCACTTGCAAACCCTGGATCAGAAAGCTTCACTGGGACAGCGGATCAGACGGCTCTTGACACGCAACCGGTCCAGCGACACAACGTCGCGTCAGATTCTTCACGTGCTCGAGGAGATGTGGTCCCTCCTGGTTGGGCCCAGGGCTACAGCTTGCACTAATGGGGACAGTTTCTTGTGGGAGAGCGCCATGTTGGGTAGTCACCAAGTACTTGAATGGGTGTGATGGGATTGCACTATGTAGTTAAGTCTACAATTTTGACTCTATACCCCTGTATGTGATGGTCTTAATATTGAGAAACTTCTTGATGCTATATTTGCTGCCCTTATGACTAAAGCTATTTAATAAATTATAT
>JABFFE010000212.1:0-26442 GCA_013623625.1 Fusarium setosum | reverse complement strand
ACTAACCCCCTCCCCCCCTCCCCCCCTTGTCGCGAAGCTGAGGATGATATCTGTCGAAGATTGATTTGAAATGGTTTCCGCTACTTTGTTGTGAGGTATAGAATGGCGCCTTGATTTCGTTGCTAGTTCTGTCAATGCCAGTCACCAGTGCGGATTTGTCTGAACTCCAATTCCTTCTATTATTTCCTCTATGAGTCTATGCAATCTTTTCATCAACATAACCTTGCTCGAGCGCTGAACTACCTAGAGCTTCCCGTTTGGCACGGAGAGATTCAAGTGAGGAGCAATCTTTTCCAGCACAATCGGCCTCAGCTCACGCTGCTCAGTCGCCGTAGGAGGAATCGTGTTGCCTTCTCGTCGCTGCCAGCTCTCCTCGGTCTCACGTAGGGCAGCATCCTCATCGTTGCCAGTAGCATCGACGAACTGGTATGAGCGGAACTCGCAATTCGACCAGCCAGTAGCTATGAGCTGGGTCAGCTTCTATGCCAAAACACCACATTTCCTCATGAAGTAGGGGAAATGCCCTTGTCTTACCTCGTCCGTCAGGAACACCGTGCCAGTCATCAGTCAAAAAGTGCAGGAAACCTCCATGGGACACAACGACAATGTGATCGTCCCCATTTCCCGCAATCTCTCTCAAAGTCCGTCTGGCCTTCTTGCCTCTCGCCATCAACCTCTGGAGTGTAGGCTCATACTCACTGCTAGGGCCCTTCTCACACCACGTCTCCTCGACGTTGGCATAGTCAGCACGTCCCTCGAACTCAGCTTGCACCTTGGCTACGGGGGACCCAATATCGCAAGGCTGGGCCGACACCTCCTGGAAGACGGGCAGGGCAGTGATAGGCAGGAGGGCGTCGGTGCCGAAGGCGTGGAGGCAGGTGTAGACGGTGCGGCGCATGGGGGAGGCCAGCAGTCTAGTGAGCTTGTCATGGTGAGGGAACGCGGCGCGGAGGGCGGCGCATTGCTCCTCGCCGAGCGGGGTCAGGTCTGGGTCAGAGAGCTGCTCGTTCTCAATGGACAGGTTGTGATAACCCTGAGCGTGGCGGACGAGATGGATTGTGGGTGCCATGTTGATACTGGTTGTTGTAGTGGAAGTGAGATGAGTGAGCGATATATCGCCAATTCGTTTGTGCTGAGTGAACAGAACGGATGACAAGTTGACGAAACGATAATACACAAGAGAAGGGGGGCCCTCTCTATTTAACCATCCCGTTACTTCTAAAATAGGCAAAAGGAAAAAAAGACCTGTCGGTATCGCTCAGCCTATGACTCAAAAACCCCGTCGCCGCCCCGCAAAAGCCGGGTCACGAAGTCGCTGACACCTCCGGGGCCGGCGCCGCATTCTGCGGAGCTACCCTCCTAGGTGGGCGGCGTGGGCGGCCGCGAGCCGCCGATTGGCCCGTGGCGGGTTTTCCGAGGTGCATTAGCTCATCGGTGGGGATGTGCCGACGCCTCGGACATTAGTGAGGGAACGTTATGGCTTGGATTACCAGCCTGTCGGATTCGCCTTGATTACTCGATTGGTACGGGGAGCTCGGCAGCATACCCAACTGCAGTACACCTGTCGAGGGCGGCGACAGGACACCTCAGTTTTGCTTTGCATTTGACCGGAGACGAGTCACTTCTCACCGACAATGGCGTGCCAGCGGTATCGGAAATCAAGGAATTGCTGTTAGCTGCCAGGTATTCTGGTTGAGTCTTTGGCAGGGCTATCAATACATTCATTCTCTTCTTCGACAACTAACGGATCCCTCCAACGCCGCGGTTCAATTGATCTAAAAATGTCCACAACCACACACACACTTCCAATCCCGTCCCGTGCTGACCTCCCATGCGACACTAAAGCTCAATCAATGCTTCTTCCTTGACAGGCTGCTTAACCGGCTCGTGTTGTGGCACCGATGGAAATGAGTCCTGCGTATATCCACCATATGCCCAGCTTTGCGGCGCAGCAGGGGGCTGCTGCTGCTGCTGCTGCTGATGTTGGTGCTGCTGAGGCATAGAAGGCTGCCAGTACGGCTGCTGCTGTAAAGGTGGTGCTTGCTGGGTTGGCTGCGGCGGTTGCGACGGTTGAGGCTGAGGTGGTTGAGTTTGCTGTGGCTGCGGACGAGACTGAAGAGGCTGTTGGGGTTGCTGGGGAACTTGGGGGGTCTGCTGGGGCGTTTGGACCGGCTGAGCTGGCTGAGCAAGCTGAGCTGATGTCTGACCCGGAGTGGGCTGCGACGGGGCTGAAACCGATCCCCTGGGGTATTGCAACGACGGCTGTAGGCTAGGGTACGGGGACTGGTTAGCATCAGGCGCAGGTCCGGGCGCCGAGGGCCCAAGAGGAGCTTGAGATTGTTGCTGCTGGGGTGTGAAGTAGTAAGAGGCATTGGGGTCGTTGGCGGGTGTTGCTTGAGACTGGCGTGGAGTTTGCGTAGGCGGATTAGGGTGTTGGTTGGGATCATGAGGAGCTTGTTGTTGCTGGTATGGATCTTGAGGAGCAGATGGGGCCCTGTTGTGCCAGCTCTCGGTCCGCTGCACCTGCTGAGGTGGGGGGTATTGACCAGCTTGGGGCTCTGGCGCAGATCCATAGGGATATTGGGGCTGGGGGGTTGCTTGTGGCGGTTGTTGGTAGTGTTGATGCTGAGGAGGTGCGTGATAACTGGCCCGTTGCTGGCCAGTATAGAAGCTTTCAGCAGCGGCAGGATTGCTGGGCATGTGGGAGGGAATGGAAGGATATGGACCAGCTGTTTGACGAGGAGGTAGGTTATATCCACCAAGGTTTTGCTGGCTATAGGCCTTGGATAGTCTATCCTCGAGCATGCGGTCATAGTATCGAACTACCGTAGACAGCTTGGCATGGAGGTCCAAGAGGGTATCTATTTGCGTTAGCTGGCGCTGGGCCTCGAATTGAACATTAACGTACCATGCTTGCTCATGGTCTCTCCATAAGTTCGCGCCAACTTAGGTCGCAGTGTGCCAATGCTATCATATAATTCTTGAATCTGTGGCTCGCGAAGGATGGTACCAGGAGGCTGAGTCTGCAGGCGATCCACCAAGGTTGCAAACAGATTAATATTCTCTGCTTCCACAGGAGTCAACTCATAGTCGTTCTTGGGGAGGACGAAGTTGCTTGTTGCTGTAGGGTGCGAGGAGCTTGACGTTTGTTCCTTGAGTGCTGCAGCATGCCTCTTCTTCTGCTCTTCCATATCAGCCAGGGACGCCGCAATAGCAGCCTTCAAGTCCTCGTCTTCCTCCTCTGCTTGCTTGGCTGCCGAAGCATCTCCGTTGGCCGTGTAAGTGTTTTGGATAGGTTCGGTATATCCTCGCGAATGGGTCTTGACCTCCTCCAAGCTCATTGCCAATGCCTTCTTCAAGTCTTCATCGAAACCGTCGTCTACACGAGCGTTTCGGGGTTGCATGGCCGAGGTACTGCGCGTCTTGTGGGGGTATGTCGGCGACCGGTCGAGAGATGGGTTGGGTAGCTTGTAGCCCTTGTTGGTGAGCTTCGCATAACAGCCATCGTCGACTCGAACGGGTGTATGGATGCCCAGATGCGGGAGGGCGACAGTCTTGCTCGAGCACTGCTGGTCAAAGCAGTTTCCGCAGTTTCGACAGTGATGCTTTCGATTGGTAAATGTAAACGCAGTCCGGCATCGCATGCAGACATCTGAGTCGGTCCACTCTGGGGGCTGCACTCCATCATCAGCAAGGCGTCAAACACGAACCTGAGAACTGTTCCTTACCGCGCTGCTGTCAATCATACTGCTGGCCACCGAAGTCTTCGGGGGAAACTGATAGCCATCACGCTGCAAAGTCCGATACACCTCGCCGATGTAAGAAAGCTCATATCGACCTTCAGTAGCTCCCGCCCAAGATTGTATAAGCTCGAGGATCTTGGACTTGACGTCGGCATTGACCGCAGCACCTCCTACAGCCTGGAGAAGCGACACCAGGTTATCCATAAACTCCCGGGACGCGATCTCAGCCAGGAAGTGCGATCCGCCATTCTTGACGCAGGTATCGGTGAGCTGGTGAAGGTCAGCTTCAGGGTTTCTTGTGATGACCATGGATGATCATACGTTCAGTGCGCTTAGTTGGGTATTGGGATTCTTATTGCCGATTCGCCTCTTGAGGGAGCGCATCGCCTCTTTGGGCGCAACGGTCTTGGATCTGATAACATCGGAGATTTCGAGGTTTAGAGCAATATCCTCGCTGGAATACTATCAGTAACAACGCTGCGACTACGGTTCCTGGCGGCCTACAGGCTGCTGCTCGTGGCTTTCTCGATCTGCTCGTCCAAGGCCGTGTTGGCCGAGGACGACCACCAGCTCATCATCTTGAAGACGGCTGAGGTGGTTCAAAGGGAGGAATCTGCGCTCGACGGATGAAAAATAATAGGATTATCGGAAGAAACGTATCGGGGCTCCGTGGTGGCGACGCAATATGTCGAGAGATGGATGGATTAGATGCGGGTGTTGGTGTCTGGTCAAGGTTCTAGAGCTCAATCCAGGCTCTCGTCAACCTAGCCTCAGTCACAAGGCGGCGATGAAGGTAATACGTAGTCGGCACCCCCATCAGGTTAGCTTGCATGGGCCTGGATTGGGCGGGAGCATTTGATTCCACAACGCTCAAGCGCCTAATGTTGCAGGGGCACGCAAGCACTTCAAGGCAGCCAACAAGTCCTGAACCCTACTGGAGGTGTCCCCTCAGGCGCCAACTCCACCAAAGCCATAGAGGCCCTTGAGGGCAATCTGCCTTGCGTCAGCGCGGGCAGGCGGGCCGCTAAAGCACCGAGGAAGCAGAGAGCTCTGGGGAGAATGACGACTGTTGTTGTGGCGTACGTGGCTCATGGCACCGCATGAGCAGGGAAGAGGGAAAAGATACCAGCATCGGCAGATATAGTACTTGAGATTCCCCGCTGGAGCACGCATCCACTCGGGTACCTCAGGATGTATCCCCCGCGACCACATGGATGGCATTCGACTCCGACTAACTCACCAAGTTAGGTTTCTTTGTTGTCGGCGTGATACCAACTTCGAACGTCCCAACCTACAACGTCTCCCTCACACGTCCGGATTATAATTTCACAAGAGAGGGCCTTTCTTTGTTCTGTTTCTTTGAGCGGTTCTTTTTTTGAGACGATGCTGCACGTCCTAGCCATTAATACGCCGTGGAAGCGTTGATACTTAATAGCCACCTCCTCTGACTCCGCCACTCATGCTCTTCCCTCGCTCTCAAGATATTCGTTCCAACTCAACCGGCGTCCCCCATTCTTTCAGCCGACAACGGTCTTGCTCCTCACGATCCTCGAATACCGAACTCCTCCGCCGAGATATGACAGCACGATAACCTTTGCGACCCCGGATACACCACCGCCAATCCATCATGGCTTCGTTAGGCCATTCGCGCGCAAGCAGCGTGGCCAGCGCAGGCACGCACTCCATGGCTAGCCCAGGAGCATTCGGCCACTCTTCTAGCCCAGGTGGCCGCCGTGGAGGTGACACGCCCGTGGCGTCTTCAATCCCGCACGTCGACGATATCCTCGCCGGCCCGCGAAACATTGATTCGACTTTGTCCATCCGAAAGCTACTCGAGTTGGCCGAATCATCGTTGCGCCAGGCTGAGATGGCTCGCGACTACCGGAGGCCTGCTATCGCTCTACAAGAATACGTTCGGGCCTCTATCATTGCTGTCCAAACGATCGGAAACCATAGAGACTTTGCTCTTCTCAAGAGCGAACACGGGGATCTTGCGCGTGCTCATACCGCTCTTCTTAACAAGATCAGCCAGCAAGATCCTGTTTACAACAAAATCAAGCAGGACATCATTGCAGACAACCAGAGATCCGGTGTACAGCCCAGGACGGTGCGACCTGGGTCGTCTCAAGGGAATAGTCGGCCCCAGTCCCCTTCTAAGCCGGCGGTCGATAGAACAATGTCCCCGTTGAACCCACAGGTCAATGGATCTCCCCGATCTAGCATAAGTGGTCCTCCAGCTCGATCGAAACCAGTTGTCCAACCCAAGCCAAAATCCCTACATGGAAATGCCATCAAGCCAGGCGCGCAGAAAAGCAATGGTACAACGAATGCAGCTCAAGATCTTGCGGCCAGGTTTGCCAACTTAAGGGGCCCGCAGCCGTCTCCTGGGCAAGATCCTCGCATCAAAACACACCAGATACCCCTTCAGAAGCCAATGGGGCCTCGAGAGATGCCTCCTCCTCGGCCACCAAAGGTCGAACTCAACACCAACGTGCCGGCTCTTCCCAAGATGCCAGATGCGATTTACAGCCCCGCTCGAGGCAGCGTTTCAGGCGAAGCCTCGAGGCCGCCTTCAAGTACGCCGCGCAGCATGTACAGTCGGACAACATCCTCAGCTTCCATTCCTGGTACTCCTACCGCCTCATCACAGTCACAGCCAGATTATTTTGCTCCTACACAGAGCTATTCCAATAATTCAATCCCACCTGTTCCCCCAGGAAACTCGGTCAACCCTATCAAGGTCCCAAATGCGGCGTTTATTACTCCGGAGGAACTATATCAGGCCATGAAGGCCAGAGGGGCCATTCTAATAATCGATATCCGAGTTCGAGAAGACTTCAACGAGGGTCACATCATGTCATCTTCCACTATTTGCATTGAGCCCAATATCTTGCTTAGAGATAGTGTCTCTGCTGACCAGATATCGGAAAGTCTCGTGCTATCACCAAATCACGAGCAGTCGCTCTTTGAACAACGCGATCGATACGACTTGGTTGTTTACTATGACCAAGACTCTGAAGAAGTCCCCCAACATCCTCGAAATTCGGACGATCTTGTCGTTGTTGCAATTCACCGAGCCTTGGTACACTTTAACTACATGAAAGAGCTCAAGAACCCTCCGAAAATACTCAAGGGGGGCATTGACGCTTGGGTCGACTTGATGGGCCCGGCATCTCTGCAATCAGACACATCAGATACTTCCAGACCAGCTCAACTAGACCGAAGTCGAAACGGAACAACGGGTATTGAACGGAGGAGGTCGAAATACATCGTCAAACCTCTAAAACCAGACGAGGTCAAGGTATGGCAGGAGACACTCAAGAACGATGATATGCAGACTGCTTCCTCACCGAGCTTCCTCCGTACGACTGAGGATTTCCTCAGGAGGTTCCCTCCAGTCGCCCTAGAACAGGAGTCCATGACTTCTCCCGACAAGCCGCAACCCCGTCCGGTTTATGGGTTATCTCACAAGGTAGACTTGTACACAGATCTTCCTTCACCACCTACCAGACCGGCCCCCGCACTACCGCGACCAAGCTACAGTGGCCTATCTGAGGGAGGAGACGAAAGCGAGCTGTACGCCAACAACAATGCGGGGCCCCCGACAGCGCGCCTCGCGAGGGTGTCGAGTATGAAGGCGATGGAGCAGCAGTCGACAGGCGATTCCACCAAGTTCTACACCGGCCTTAATAACCCCCATAACTGGTGCTATGCGAACAGCACTCTGCAGAGTCTCCTTGCGTCGCCAGAGTTTGGCAGAGAGCTGGCAGATTCGGGATGGGTCAATAAATATCACGCGCCAAAGAAGGAGGATGAAAAGATGGAACATCCGCAGTTGATGATCCGGATCATCTCGAATCTGTTCCACTGGATGAATTCGGGCAAGTTCCAGGTCATGAAAGCCCAGACTCTCATGGTTAGTACATTCATAGCATCTTGAAAGCAAGAAAAGGAGACTAACTCGTGCCAGGATTATTCGCGCCACCTTTGTGACCAGGGCCGGAGCATTGAGCAGTTTGGCGGGAGCCACCAGCAGGATGCTCAGGAGTTCATGTCTTTCATCCTCACCCACCTCCACGATGAGACAAACACACGCCGAGACCGCAAAGGCCAGGCCGATCAGCCCGACACGTCGCGGCAATCCCTCATCCAGGCTGCAGTTGAATACTGGTTCCGTCATCTTGAATTCAACCAGTCCATCGTCGACCGCTACTGGCGCGGTCTCGAGCTGGGCACGGTCGAGTGTCTCGAGTGCCATACCCGTACCTATCGCTTCACGCCGTTCGACTGGATCCCCGTGACAGTGGGAATGGGCCGCGGCATGACGCTTGAACAGGTCCTCGATCAGCACACATCCGGTAACACCCTCGATGACTTTTCATGCGACCACTGCCGCCGTCCCACTCGAGCTCTCCAATCACTCTCCCTGGCCCGTCTCCCTCCCCTGCTCTGTGTCGTATTCCGCCGCTTCCACTACCAGCAGGCCACCTCGGACCTGCGCAAGTCGACCGCGCCCATCACATGGGACTTCAACGATACCGACTTCACGCGCTACTTCCTCCCTCCAGAGGACCGTGTATCCTCGTCGGGCGCCGTCCCCGCCGATCCGGCCTTTACGGGGCCGTTCCGCTATGAGGCCTACGCCGTCATCGTGCACACGGGCAGTCGCATTGACAACGGACATTATCTGGCTTATGTGCGCGATTCCTCGTCCCACGATCCCTACGCTTGGTACTGTTGCAATGATTCGAATGTTACCAAGGTCCGAATCGGTAGTGGCGACCGTAACGACGTCCAGGAGGAGGTGTTCAAGTCTGGTCGAGATCGTGTCCCTTATCTCGTCTTTTTCCGCCGAAAGGGGATGCGATAAGTGACATGACTGTCCCGAGGTTCATTTTCGCACAAACTACTCTACCTAACCAGGGTTCCTCTATATCCCAAGGACTCGGTATAACCCCACGGGCCCCTTGCGTCTTCCTCTCCTTGGCCCCCCAGTCATCTCGTATAACCTCGGAACCTCCGGCAATGTCAATGGAAACAAGGGAGAAAACAGAGCCAGGCTTTTCACCTGCAAGCGTCATCTCGTTCCAGCATCTCCATTGGGATACGTCACGGCCCCCCTGTCCTCTCTCCACCCACCTTTATCTCCTTGTCCCTGGTGTCTCGGCACTTTACACGTGAGATCTTTATTCTCTCTTGTCTCTCTTGACGGCCTTGTCCCGTCCGTTCAACATGAGCTATACTATCCACAGGAGCTTTCGTCCTTGCTTCCATCGAATTTTGCTCTCGCTCTTGATGTGCTCTTTTCTCTCTCTTATTGCTGATTTCCCTCATATAAATATGTATCTAGCAAAGCAAGCAGGCAGGCAGGCATCGCATGGCATGGCGCGGAGCAGGCAGGGTATAACATGTTTCCGCAACTTCTTGGGCGTCTGATATCGTTGATTCAAGGGGGGTGCGGTGAGACGATATCTCATTGTTTTACCTAAAGCAGTACATATACACCTATACCACATGTTGTCTTCTCACACCAAGCCCAGCGAGCAACCAGCATTTGGCTTCCACATCACACCACGCTCGACAGACACTTGATCAATGACATGGCCTGCCGTCCCGATACCCCGGTGACCTCAAGATTGGGTCGCCGTCAAAGATGCGAGTGGGGGGACCTCTTTATTCCGCGCCTCACCGTCAACTCAGCTCGCTCGGTAACAATCAATAGTTGGCCCCACTGTGTGCTTCGTTGTATCCAACTGCCGGCTTCAGACACACGTGGTGGACAGCTCTCACATGTCAGACCCGAACGCTGGATCGGAGCCAAATCACGTCACATCATGTCGAGGCGGGCCTTGAGGGGTAGAGCATGGTCTTTAAAATAACCATAACATGACCAAAGGCGTACACACCATGTCTCAGCAAATTTCCCTTCAAGATCTCATAGAGCAAACGCCGCAAAACTACATTACAGTCACACTCAAAACATAGCCGTCCGAAAAGCTAGCGCACGCACATTTGCCCCCCCTCGCGCTGGGTATCCATCGCCTCGTCCTTTGTTACCCGGCACCCTACCCTCCCTTCATCTATCCGATCCCATCACCCTTCACGAAGAGCTCTTGAGGCACGTCTCGATGTCCTTCTTGAAGTGTTCCTTGATCTTTCTTCGGTCCAGCTTCTGAGTGGCAGTAAGAAGACCCTGGATGGACGTGAGTTAGCAAGGCATCACCATCAAGCAAACCAGACAATAGGGAAATCCTTACGTTATCAGAAGTCCATTCTTCGTCGGTGATGAGAACATTGGAGACGACTTCCATGCTGACCAGACCAGCACGCCTAGCAGCAGCCTGGAGATCCTTGAGCACGTAGCTCACGACCTTGGGGTTGTGGTGGATTGTGTGGAGGTTTCCTTCATCGACACCCAGCTCCTTAGCCTTGTCATGCACCACTTTCTCGTTGGGCATGATGACAGCGATAGGGCGCGAGTATTCGGGATCGGCATACACCATAACGTTTGCGACGCTCTGCACGCCACGGTACACAGCCTCGAGTTTCTCGAGGGCAATATACTCACCACCCTGCATCTTGACGAGGTTCTTAACGCGATCAAACACTCGCAGATGACCGTTAGCATCGAATTCACCAATGTCACCGGTCTTGAACCACCCGTCAGGGGTGATGGACTTTTCCGTCTCCTCGGGGTCATTCCAATACTTGGTCATGACAGGCAAGCCCCTGATCCAGATCTCGCCCTGAGGAGGAGTAGACTCGGTCGAGTAGCCCAAGTCAGGGAGAGCAACAAGCTTGATCTCGATACCCGAGGGGACGGGGCCGATGGCGTTGGGCGAAAATTCGAGCGGGCAACCCAAAGAGCCATTGGCACAGGTCTCGGTGAGGCCGTAACCAGCCAGCATGGGAGCAACGACCAGCGAGATAAAGTTCTTGGTGCCGTCTGAAATGCCGCTAGCGCCATTCATAGTAAAACGCATGCGACCGCCTGTCAATTCACGAACCTTGCCAAAGACGAGGCTATCGAAGATACCAGCCAATGGCAACTTGTTCTTGGTCATGAAGGCTTTCCAGCTGTAGGCGCCCCAAAACAGGTTTCGGAGGAGAGGGCTGGACGACTCGAGCTTGGCCGTGATACCCTTCCTCACGGTCTCCCAAACTTGGGGAACGCCGACCATGACAGTGGGCTTGAATTCGCGCATATCGCCATAGCAGTTCTTCATCGAGACGTCAGACAGGGTTCGAGGGTTGCCGTATCCAAGTGTTCCGCCGATGAACACCACCAGGTTCTCGAGTGCCATTTCGAAGATATGGGCCAGGGGCAGGTAGGCAAGCACGCATTCCTTGTCGCTTACGCACTCTTCGACACACTTGTAAAGACCAGTGACTAGCACAGGTAAGATTAGCTGTCATTCATCTGAAACAGATTGCAAGATTCGAGTCCTACCTCCAGCGACGAGAGCTTCATGAGTGATACAGGCGCCCTTGGGCAGGCCAGTCGAACCGGATGTATACATGACGCAGTACAAGTCGGAGGGTTTGGCCGGATTAGGTTCCACAGGATTCTCCTCGCCTAATTCACGAAGCTCCCGGTATGTGACGATCTTGAGGTCAGGATGGTCTTGCTTGAACTGCTCAATCTCGCCCCCTTTGGCAAAGATGGTGCTATCATTGACGATGACGACCCTGACGCTCGACTTCTTGATGGGCTCCGAGGCGGTCTTGAGCAAATGGGCATCAACATACATGGCACTGCATTCGGTTTGTACGAGAGAGTGCTCAACACCGCTAGGCCCCAAGGTATCGTAGGCAGTTACAATGGAGATGGATTGGGAAGCGGCCGCATGGGAAGTGGAAATCCAACCGACACTGGACATAGTCGTATCAGATCCAGTACTCAAAGTCGCAGAGCGAAGACGCTCAGGAGTACATACCTAGTTGTGCCAAAAATGTGAAGCTTGTCCTCGCTGGTCAGGCCTAGTTTGCGCAGACCAGAACCAATCTGCAAGACACGTTCCAGATACTGCTGGTAGGTCAAGTACTCGAAGCCAGTAAGTTCGAAGTAGGACCATTCCTTTTCCACCTCCCGGACCTCACCGTTGATGGTCTTCTTGACCATCTTCTTCTCGTTGTGCATGTTGATAAGTTTGCGGGAGCCGACGGCATGGTGGTTAGGATAGAGCCGAGCGCTGCGCTGGACGAATTCGAAGACGGTTCGGGCGTCGGGGGCGGGTGTGTTGATGAGGCCGTCCTTGGCCTTGGGATGACGTCGAGGGATGGTTTCGCCTTCAACCTTCTCATAGCCGGGGGCCTCGACGGTGAAAGGAGGCTTGTGCACATGGTGCAGAGGCATAATGCCCGTCGTCCAGTCAGTCATCTTGATTGCGGGTGGCTACTCTGGTAGCCGGAGCAGACGGGGGTAGAGAAGAGCTAGGGATGACGAGGGTCAAGAAAGGGCGACTGCGAAGAGGAGCGCACTAAGGCGACCCGCAATGAGAAATATGAGGGTATCACGAGTGTGAAAGGAGGTGGGAAAGTTGAAGAAGGATGACGGTGCTAGGTAGAAGAAGTGGAGGAAGGCGTAGATTAATGTGAGGCCGGAGAAAGAGGAGGAGGCGACACGAGGAAGAGAGGCCAAGCGCGGCGTGGAGAAGCAGCGAAGCAAAAGCAGCAAGCAGCAAGCAGGCACGGCACAGCAGGTTCAAACCAAAGAGTACCTTACTAGAGCAGGCGAAGGTGGGGATGGTAGACGGTACATCCAAGATACTTCAAGGTCGAGCCCACTTTTCTTCCTTACCTACGGCCACAGGGTGCTGGCTGGGGATTTGGGACAAGCTCCATCCATACCTTGGCTTCCGTCGAGCAACGGAAAGCCGCGATGCGACAATACCTGTTACAGCGGGCACTGATACCCTTGAACTGAGGTAGTCCGTTGACAGGGAGCACACAACATGTCACCACCTAGGGTCGAAGAGCATCCGTTTGTCAAGGTCAAGCGTCAGAAAGACCACCTCTGGCAGCATATGATGCCGAGTTGCTCATCAATTCCCCAGCCAAAGGTACGCCACAGCTGCCGACTCGACCTACGCTTGTCAGCCTTGGCAGATGAGTTGAGGCTGCGGCGAGGGGGCACAGGACCAAGGAGCCAAGCGAGGGTAAAGGCAACCTGCCGCCTGTGTGCATATGTAATATGTAACGGTGATCATGGTCGGGGCTCAGCCTTTTGTGTACAATTAATTCATCCAGTTAGGCGTCCTGTGAGTCCAGACAAAGAAGCCTCTGAGGCTCCCGGACTTTGGTTTTAGACCCGGGATCCAATCATCCAATCCCTTCCATTCGGCCTTTTTTGGCTCGTGAGTGGAGGTCACTCTTATGTACCTGCCCAGAGCAGGAGGCCCGTTCGGGCTTAGGCAGGATACCTTAGCTACAGGGAAGCTTTGAAGGGAAGCTGGTGACGCTAGGTCCACTGGGGAAGCGGCAGAGGCGAGCAGGCAAGAAGCTCGCCCGCGTTTCCATTGCGTCACGATGGAGCCCGTAAATTGCAGCAAGGAAGTGTCCTATGACTGAGACAGCGAGAGAACAGTCGACAGATGGCAAAATCTGGTCGTCATCAAAAAAAGGTACAGTACTGTACAGCGTGTCCGGTACGTTCGGAGACAAGATTGGCCAGCTGCTCAGACAAATACGGAAGCACTGGGCGATCTGTTGAATCACCAGGCCAAGTCAGTGTCTGGCCTGGCCGTTGCGTTGAGGCTTGGGCTGGCGCTGTGCTGTCGCCGGTTTGGCGCGTGCCACTCAGCGCGCAGGATCCATATCCATCTCGAGCATTGACGCAGACCCTCAAAACTTCCGTCCGCTCCATCCGAATCCCCAGCATCAGTCAGCACCTTATGCTACCTATACCGACAGACAAAGGCCTCGCGTCATTGTCGCCTTGGCCCAGCAGCAGGCTGCCATGGATGGGGCAATCAACTCAATTTTGCTGAAAGCCTTGGGCAACAAGAAAAAGGGCACCAGGGAGACCATGCCTTGAGCCCCTGGATAGACATGCCTGTTCTGTCCAACGACGGAAGATTGGCATCTGACAATCCAGACCACACACGAACAAGACTTGATGCTGAGGTGAGGCACGTTAGCACTGAACGCCACACTTACTTTTTGCCCTACTGAAGGGTCTAGCACAGGAGTGAGTGGCCGTGCTATCCAGGGGGCCCGTCAGCCCATGTAACCCACGTCAGTTCTCCCAGCATTTCCCCAATCCAGGAGCTTGATGGCGAGGAAACTTCCGATTCTTTATAACTTTTCCCCAACAGGTTTTTGCTTATGCTTTGGCATGCACGGAGGCCAGCTCGTTTGTTGAGCTGCCGCCAGACGGGCGCGTCATGACACCTGGACTGCAAGCTGGCATCAACAGCCACCAGCCAAGGCAATCCGCCATGTTAAACTTCAATGGCGCTTCCTCTTCAAGTGACATGCTGTCGATGATCCTCACCGGCCGCTTTCCCCGCTGCTGCTCCCCCGGACTCTAAACTCTGGGCAAAGACTCGGGCTCAGGGAGTCCTGGTCCATCGCTTCAGTTGCTCGCTCGACATTGGTTGCTCTCCTCGGCTCTCTTCTTTCACATTGGTCAATCAGCTGTCTCCCGAGTCCCGCGGGTGTGATCCAGCCGAGGTGATGGATGCATGCCGCACGACATGTGTCTGCAATGCTGGTCAATTCACTTGTGTCTCCCTACTTACACTGGCACTCCCGCCATTGCTTCTTCGGTACATATTCAGACGCCACGCCCTGAAGCCAAGCCCCCGCTACCCCGTTTCGAGATTCTAATTCACGGCCAAGACTCGGGGTCACCCTCTGCGCTGGTCAGGTGTTACTGACCAGTTTGAGGGGAAGCTTGGAAGCTTACTCGACTATTGAACAGGAGCGCTGAGTATCAACTCAGGAGCTGACACAGCATATCAACTCCCGTACATTAGGGCAAGATTTTAACCAGGATGTGGTCTGGTGAGCGAACCCCTACTCATACCTTCTGCAACTATCACCAGGCACTTGCTCAAGACGGCCAACGACCCTGGCAAGCCTCCAAATCGGCCTTGATGATGTAACCTGCCACCGCATGATTGCTTTGAAGGGCTTGGTGCATGCCCATACAGCCCATTTCTACCTGCCCCCAGTCCAGCCTGAACAGCTTCAAACTAATACACGCCATCTACTCCTTGGCCTGCCGGCCGTTCATGGGCAAGACCTGCCAAGATGCACGTGCGCCTCAACTGCGTCGTGCTTCTCGACTTGGTTTTATTAATCTCCCCTGTGGTTGGTGTTGCGCCTCGGAGACGCCAAACTTTAAGTCAACATCGTCCAAAAGAGCCGGCGCCAAGCCATGATGGCAGTGCTTGGTGAGCGAATTATGGATGGCTTGGCCCGGGCCGAAACCGATTTGTGCCTCTTAATCAGAGCTGCAGTTGATCTTCATCCAAGGCGCTGGTCAACTTCTTCTCGGCTTCTTCGTAACTATGTACCACGTCATATCGTCGGCTATGCGAAGCTGACCTACATTTCACGGATTGGGGATCGAATCCCAATGGCCAGAATGGGAATAGACCCCGTTAGACTCAGTTGCAATCTATCTCTTTTGATTCGAACGAAGGGACTCATAGGGCTGGAGCTAGGCGTCAGGGGTACATACTACACTCACCGGCAGGCCCAGACCATTCCATCCGCAACTCCGTGGATGCCACGCTCTGAGAACGGCAAATCCCGCAGAGGGGAATAATATCCTTTGACGTTGATGGCACAGCCGGTCGCAATTAAACCAGCCTGTCGGTTCTGGCTCGTATCATTGACTTTCAAACTGCCAGCCACCAAGCCCATTCCACTATGGTCAAAGTATATGATATAGCCACGTTGCAACGGCTTCTTTTTTAATCTAATTATGCGTTGATTTGTATTGCGCGTGGATCACAGAGGCAGACAGATGACAGAGCGCGCGCAATGATGCTACTGGCCTCTCTTGCCCTGGACCCTGGATTTAGTGCTGTAGATCTGCGATTGAGCACTGCGAATGGGCATTCAGGGGCGAGGCAGGCTGGGTTGCATTCAATCTATTAAGGAATCAGTGCATGCCAAGCTTCCGGCTTGTGCCATGGATGCAATGCTTGAACCATATCCGATGACATTACCCATGGTTGCTTCGTATATATCGTGAAGCATTCTGAAAGGAGGCACTTGTTGCTGACCTCTTTACGACTCATCGCTCGTATTCACGACAGACGATGACCCGAGTCCACACGAAATCCAGTCCAGCAGTTGGCCAAAGAGGCCCTCAGTGGACGCGTATCTACGGGCGGGTCTCTCGGGGCTGTGGACTCTCTAATTGGCTGCCGCGACTTCCCTCCGCCGTCCGGAAGCTCAGGGGCAACGAATGAAACCTGGAAGGAACCGACCTAGCTTAATTACATTATCGTGGACCTCGATCAAACGTGCTCTCGCGCCTTTTTCCTCACTTCTTCAACGTCTTGGAGAAGTCTCGGATCTGTCGCCGAGGGAGCGTGTGAGAGAGAGGGACTCTTCGATTCGTTCATGATTTTTTTCTTTCTGTTTCTAGCTGTAGATTTGTTTCATTGACGGTTACCCATCATGCTGAATCGGCGAAGCACGGAGCGCTCCAACGACTGGCTGCGGCCTGTCGACGACGATGAGGACGAGGGATTCCTCGCCGCCGCTTCCGAGGACGCCGAAGCCAAGGGATGTCTTGACGAAGGCAACAGATCGACCCTAGATTTGACCACGGCCACGCTGCCCGTGTACATGACTATTCATCGGTGAATCCGCCCAGTTCCCGTGCATTGGAATCGGGCCTAGCTTCTTTGGTGATGCTCAGAGCCGCCAATTGCTCGCAGGCCATTCCCTCACCAGAGAAGTCAGTAGCTAACTCTCCTTGAGTGTAGAGTCCGGCGGCTAGTGCTTGCGAGCATTGGTAAGTACCTGTTTTCCAATGACTGAATAAGAGCCAACAACAACTAACTTGTCTCAAGATGATCCTTACACCATGGAGCACTTCAGAGACCCCAAGATGAACGCCCTCGTTGTGAGGCCGTTAGTCGAGCGGCTCTACAACCCAGACGACATCTCAGTTGGTGAGTTCAGACCCGAGATTCTTATCGACACGGGACTTTCCCCTAACATTGTGCTATCCAGTCTATTGTCTGCTGGCAAACCGCGTCTCCTTTCTGCGAGATCAGTCCAATACGGTTCATCAAAGCGTCAACCAAGCTCGTGCCATTTTATGCGAGCTTCTCGCTAGTCGAGTCCTCCGACGCTTTCATGAGGACAACCCAGGACCTCAAGGCCTTCTCTTGCTTGCTCACATCCTCGTCGAGGGTTTTGATCCGTTCCAGGGTGCCCCGGAACACATGGAGCGTCGTGGGCGCCGACCGCAGTGGCCCGGATCTTCTCAGGGAGACACTGGCTCCGAAAGAAAGGTGACCGCACTGGAACTCGCTATTGTCTCTGAGAGCAAGTTTTTCATCAGCTCTTCAGCCTGCCAGCGAGCTGTCGACGCTGTTCATAATGGCCAGATCATTTACACGCCTCTCTCGTTCATGGATATCCTCCCGGATCACTACAAACGCCGTCCCATCTCTCTTTACGACCCCCGAACGGCGCCTCTCCTTAACCACCACCGTCTCATCGTCCCCCGCAACAGGAATCTCATCGAGCTCGTTCATTTCGTCATTCTTCTTGCTCTCTATGTCATGACTATGGTCTCTCGACACTCGGAACTCAACATGTGGGAGTTTGCTTTCTGCATCTACACTTCAGGTTGGCTTCTCGAGAAGATGGCGGCCATCATCGAGCATGGCTGGGAGGTTCACGCGCAGAACCTTTGGGCCTTTCTCGACATTACATTCGCTTCCATCTTTGGCGCCTACTTCCTCGCGCGTTTATACGATTTCTTAGCGGACCAGCTTCACTCGGGCTACGGCCTGCCCATCCTTTGCATTGCGGCGCCCGTCATGTTGACACGAGTCGCCTTCAACCTATTACCCAACAACCTCGTCTTCATTTCTCTTCACGCCATGATGAAGGATTTCACGGTGCTGACATTCCTGGCCACATGGTGCTTTACCGGCTTTCTGCTTGCGCTGCAGTGGCTAGTTAGTGCCAGCAACGATGGTAATGAAGAGTTCAGCTGGTATGTCGTGGGCAAGTGGATGCTCTGGATTTGGTTCGGTCTAGATGGTGAGGGTATCGAGGAATCGGTGCGCTTCCACATCATCCTCGGTCCCGCGCTCATGATCGCCTTTGCCTTCCTCGGCAACACGCTCTTCCTAACGATCCTTATCGCCATGCTCACAAACACATTCTCCAAGATCGTCGCCGACGAGACGGCTGAGATCCAGTTCCGCCGTGCCGTCCTCACCTTTGAAGGCGTCAAGAGCGACTCCATCTTTGCCTACCCTCCCCCCTTCAACATCTTGGCCCTCATCACACTCCTCCCGCTCAAACTCATCACTACAGCCCGGGTATTTCACGTCATCAACGTCGCGCTCATTCGAATGCTCAACCTCCCGACGCTGCTGCTCATAAGCTTCGTCGAACGACGCCGAATGTGGGTGCAGTCGAGACGAGCCGCTGGGAAGCGTTCCAAGTGGCAGTTTACAGCTCTATCACCTCACAACGACGTCCAGGCTGTCTTTAAGTCGGTGCCACCTGCGGAGATTTCAGACCTGATCGATCAGCTAGATCCTCTTGGAGAGGTGCCGATCCTTGAGGATGACTTGATGCCAACCATGACGGGGGATAACCCGCGGTCCAGGCTGCGGAGATGGAGAATGTTGCAGCGAGAGGGTGCGAGGCGGGCGGACGATAATGAGGCGTGGACCGAAGACAGTCCAAAGGAAGAGTGAACTGGAATCCTGGTGTCTTGGACAATCCGCATTGCAACGGCGAACTGGTGTTGTCTCTTCTTTTTGTGTATATTATAGCATTGCATGTGTCGGATAGCTGTGTTGGGTTGTTTGCATGCATGGGTTCAAACATTCTTCGTAGATTTACAAGACTTGGTGGGCGTCCACTTAAGATTACTAGTTTAGAGATAATTAGGCAAAAAAGAAGCTTGTATGTCATGGTAACCAAAATTATGAAAGTCATAGCATTGTTCATTTTGATACCATAACCGATGTTGACGGATGATGCTGGAGCTACCCGAGACCCACTCGAGAAACTGCCCCGCGGTCATGCTGCTTCGTCATTTTGGCAGAGCTCCAACGCTATCTCAACCACCAACCAACCACCAACCAACTCTGCAGCTTTAACCAGAATATTCCCACAGCGCATGCAATTGAAATCCATTAGCCAGATCTCAACATCACAGACAAAGAAGAATTGCCCACGAACAACCCCATCATGGCCCCAGGTGACGACGGTCAGCCGCTGTCCCTGCGGCCACACCCCGTCGCCGACCGCAAGCCCAAGAACATCGCCGAGTTCATCGCCCGCGTTAACGCCCAGCCAGGCGGTTTCCGAGCAATCTCAGAGGATAAGCTGCGCGAGGAGATTGCCGCGCGAGAGGCGACGAATGGAGACGCGCAGGGCAACGACGTGGACATGGCCGGGACGGGCCAGGACGAGGACGAGGACGAAGAGGAGGATCAGGATGCGTCCAGAGACCCCCAGGAGGTGCGCATGGAGGTGCTAAAGAACTTGGAGTATGCAAACCTTTTGACTCGACGAGGCCCTCATTCATACATAATCGCAACGCTAACATGGATTCAGCATCGCAGGAAACACGGCCCTCCTCACGCTCGACTTCCTCTCCCTCCTCCTCTCGAAGCAGAACCCGACCCAGGCCGGCGTCACCCTGTCCCAGGGCCTGCGCGACCTGGTCGGCATCGGCACCATGGGCGCCGACAAGCTCGACGAACCCGCCGTCGCCCCGGCCAAAGCCAAGGACCAAGAAGACGTGGCTGTTGGATGGACCATCATGGAGATTAACAAGACGCGGGACGCTGCCGAGGCTGCCACTACGTTCCTGCAGCGGGAGATTGCGGCCGAGGGCAAGTACTGGGAGGAGATTATGGCGGTGCAGAAGAGCGGGTGGTCCATATCCAAGGTCCCTCAGGAACGGCACACGCTCGGTGTTCGATTCGGCTTCTCAGAAGGTTTGGTGGTCTATGTACATGGTTCTACGAACCTTTGCTGACACGCTTCATAGCCGCCCCCGAGTTCAAAAATAATGGTCTTGCGCCCATGCGACGAGGCGAAGATGGCGCCGTCCAGCTCGACTGCGGCAGACTCGGCGGCGTGTCAGAACGGCTCGTCGTGACGTTTGAGAAGGACGGCCGAGTCACCGGCCGCTCGGCTCTCCCAGCGCAGACCACGGATGATGCCCCCCTTGAGGCGCGAGTCCTCGAAGCTCGCAACACCATATTCTCACAGGAGCTCTGGCACGAACTCACGCGTGAAGCTCGTACCCTGGCTGCCTACGACGTCAAGCCAGACGGCTCCAGCTTGACCTGCGACCTGGATCCTGCGACGAAATCCAAGGTCACTGTAGAGCTTGTCCCGCTCGGCTCTCAACCGTCCTCGGATGACAGTCTACCAGACAACAACATAGCCGAGACGATATCCCTTGCCCTCCACATCCTCCTCAGCTACGCGCACAGGCACAACGAGCTCATGAGGACGCGTCCAATGCCGCCTCATATCCCCCGCTCGCGAGGCCAACAGACACACGCCCTCCTTCGCCCCATCATAGCCCGCCTCATGCACATCCGCAACGTCCAGGCCGTGACCGGACACGTCGGTGCCCTCGTCCAATCCCTCAAGCGGGCGGGTCTCCCCGCCCGCTTCACCCTTCACACCACGCGGACCTCCATCTCAGACTCGGACGCCAACAACCGAGGACCCAACCAGCCGTCTGCCTCCCAGACGGTGATCCGCAACATGCTCCCGCCCATCGACTTCAACATCAAGGCCACCCTCCTCTCGGACAACAACTTCACCATCCGTGGCCGCACGTTCCTCTTCCCCGTCACAGCGACATACTACCACGTCATCGTCCCGCCCACCTCTCCCCTCAGCTCCATCTGCGCGCCTTATAAGGACGGCTACCCCGACCCGGACGCCCTGGCCGACTACCTCCGCACCGCCACCGCCCGCCTCCTGGCAGAGCACTTCCTCCCCAAGCCTGCCTCTCCACCCTCAGGCCCACGCTGGGTTAAGAGCGTCCAGGGCAACTCTATCCGGGCCCTCGAGAAGGAGGATTTCGACATACAGTTTGCCGTCATCGATACACCAGCCCTAGTTGTCACAAGCACATCTCTTGTGGATGGCAAACCTTCGAGCCAGAAGTGGACGTGGTCTGCCAACGAAGCCACTGAGCCGCTGAGTGTGCAGGAAATTGTCGAGCGTGAGGTCAGGAAAGCGTACTCTTAGAAAGGAGAACTAGTGGGACCTGTCTCTCGGCGTCAATCCCACGACGTAATTACTGGTCCATGCTGTCCCACGTCTCGTGTTGGTCGCTGGCTGTCGGATGTTGAGGAGGACTCGCCCCGGGATCGAGGAGCTGACAAGGAAGAATAGTGGAAGTAGGCGAGACAAGCATTGAATTAGGCTATCAGAGGCGTTGTTGGTTGGGCAGGATTTACTGGAACGGTTAACGAATAGTTTAGCATAGAAGTTGGGAATACCCATAGCGATTAGCTTTCCTGTAATATTTTGAATGAAGCGCCATGTTCGTTCACCTCGCTCATTTTGATGATATTTTGCCCCTCTAAATTCTAGAATCGGCTTCCTTTTTCATTGATGCATATCTCGCTCTAGCATAGGTATTTCCCTCCGAATCCACGTTGCCGCCTTCCGCGGACATCTGCCTCATTAATAAGCGCTAGATGCTGGCAATAAATGTTGCGTTGCCAACCGAACTCCCTGGGCCACTACCAGGCCAGTACCCTCATGAATCATAAGTAGTTCCCATTGTGTCCCGTGTGTTTTTCCCTGCAGAATCCTAGTCATCCCAACACCGCGAGGTGTTGACTTTCGTACACTGGGGCAATATCATGATCCCCGACTCCGTTTTGGTCTAAGCATCCCTTCCTTTCCGTAGTGCGTTCGTACAAATGTGACAGTCAACAAAACAGCTCAAATCCGTGTTATGTATCCCGATACTCTCAACGCGCGTTGAAGAGGAACTTGAGCTCGTTCACGCTCAGGCGAGCAATCTTGCCACTCTCGTTCTCGTCCAGTGCTGCTTCGACAATCTCCTTCTTCTTGTTCTGCAGAGCGACGATTCGGTCTTCGACCGTCTCCTTGGTTAGGATGCGGTACACCTTGACCTCCTTCTGCTGCCCAATTCGATAGGCGCGATCGACAGCTTGCATCTCAATGTAAGGATTCCAGAAGGGGTCCATGATAATCACGCGTGAAGCGGCTGTCAGATTCAGGCCCGCGTTGCCGGCCCGGAGCGAGACCAGCATCACCTTGACGTCCTTGTTGTCTCGGAAGTTGTGAGCCGAGATGTTGCGCTGCGTGGCCGTCATGGATCCGTCGTATCTCTGTGGCTTGTCCATATGCTCATGGTGCATTGCGACCTCGAGGAGGTCGAGTAGAAGGGTCCACTGAGAAAAGATGATTGTTTTCTCTCCCGATTCGCGAATTTGCTTCAACAGATTCATGCATTCCGTCACCTTCGCAGCGGGCTCCCAGGTTTTCCGCAAGTATCGAATGTACTTCCGGTACGCGTCACGGCTCTTGTAGGCCTCCTTGCGAAGAGTCTTGAGCATCGAAGGCTTGATCTCTGACGCCTTCTTCTTCCCCTTGCTCTTGCTCTTGCCCTTGCCCTTCTTCTTCTTCTTGGCCTTGTGAGTTGGCACCTTGCTCTCTTCCTCGTCGGAAAAATCGTCGTTAACGATGAAACCTTTGAGGTTGCCCTTTTTGTCGATTTCATCATCCGAGGAATAATCCGATTCTGACTCCGACTCCGACCCGTCATCGTCATCCTCGTCATCCTCAGCTTGATCTTCCTTGTCAGGCTCCTGCTTAACGCATTCGGGCATATGAACTTTCTGGAAGATTTTGTAGGAGAAGCACTTGCTAGGATCGAATGGGCCACGGCACACAGGGCACTTAGCCCGGTTGCTTTCGTTCCCTTCCTGCAGATTGACTGTCGAGGCGTTCTCAACTAGGCGAACAAGGCATTCGCTACAGCTGTCATGGCCGCAAGGGATGAAGAAGCTGGGGCACCGCACAGCATCGTAGCAGATGGGGCATTCGAACCCATCAATGGCCTTGATTCGCTGCACTATAGCTGTATCCAGAGACTTGACGAGTTCCAGCTTTTGCTCATCCGAGATGGAGGTGGGCGCAGCGTCATCGACGTCAAGGTTGAGATGTGGGTGGCAGCATGCCTGACGCATCCGCAGCAAGAGAACCAGGATGTTAGAGTAGTTCTTGCCAATACTTCCGGCACGAAGGTATTTGCTGAACTGCACTTGGGCGTTCTTTTCAAGCTGGGCGTAGAAGTCGCGTTCCTCGGATGACAACTCGGCATAGACAACTTCCTCGGTCTTCTCAGGGAGCTTGAGGATAGGCTTGCCGTCAAGCTCTGAATTCTTCTTGCGTCGAAGCATGATGGCTTTGAGGAGTGCACGAAGCCTGGTCATGGCAACACTCTTCGGGTCACCATTGCGACCAAAGAGAACACCAAATGCCTGGTGAATTGTTAGTTAGTTGACAAGAATTGACAAACCAAGCGCGACATACCTGACGAAAGTCCTCCCACTTGTTGTACGGTTTGATCCGAAGAAAGTTCAAAAGGGAGTAGAGCTCCAAAACCCCGTTCATCATGGGGGTTCCAGTGAGACACCACCGATATGATGCTCGCAACCTGGTACACGCCTTGGCGGTTCTCGTGTCCTTGTTCTTGATGCACTGCGCTTCGTCTAGAATGATGCGGTAGAACACTGCCTTGCTCGGGTGCAAGAGCGGACACTTGGTGAGGAACGCCCTGTCAGTGTAGTCAATGTTGCGATCGGCATTGTCCTCAATGTACTTGTCCAATCGCTTAAGCTCCTGTGCGATAGTGCCGTAAGTAGTCAAGACAACATCATACTTGAGAAGCTCGTCCGTCGTAGTTTTCTTGTTGTGGTATACGAATACTGAAAGACGATGCGAGAGCTTCGTCTTCGTAGCGATCTCTTCCTCCCATTGGCGAATGAGAGCAACGGGACCGACAATCAAGTTTGTCTTCCCAGTTAGTAGAGGTAGCCAGTGGCGGATGAACATTACTCACCTTGGGGCGGGTGGTTGCTGGACGAGATAAAAGGAGTGCAAGTGTCGAAATTGTCTTTCCTAGACCCATATCATCGGCAAGAATGCCTCCTTTATTCGTCCCCTCTTCCATCTTCTTCATCCAAGTGAGAGCGACTTCCTGGTGTGGATACAGCGGTCTCTTTAATCCAGCTGGCGTGCCATCACGATTCAGCTCCGGAATGTCCATATCGGGTCGAATGTTCTGTAGGAGATTGTCCAAGTCCTTCTCAGTCATTCTAGGATCGTGATAGGCATCTTGAATGAAGTTCGTTAGTCGCTCGGGCAGTTCATTGCCATACATATCCGTGCCGCCGGCGTAGTCAAACATGCTCGTTTTCATGATAATATCATCAAGAGTCGATCCGGGCCCCGAGGAGGAACCAATCATGCTTGGACCGGCCGAAGGACCGGGCCAGGGGGCGTGAGGAGGTGGCATTCCAGGTCCATGAATACTGTTGTGATGGGGATACCTGGTCATGCTAGGGTGAAGGGTGTTCCGGCCTGCTTCGGCAATGGCAATAGAATCTGCGAAGCTGAGGAGCTCTGGGTCATTCTTAATGCGTGGTGCACTTCCAAAATCCCCGTAAGCCGCACTGCGAGCTCCATAACCTCTAGCAGTGGAGCTACCTGTGTGTGCTCGCGAGGCAGGCCCAGCCCCAAACGGGTCATCCCAGCTTGCATCATAAGCACCTGGAACACGCAGGGAGGCATCCTCAGTCCCCAGCACCCGGTTTAAGTTTGATGGTCCAGAGGCGACGTCCCAGCCGTCGTCGTCTAGAGAACTGAAACCGGATGGCTGACTGTTCATCAGCCGTGTAAAGGCATTGCGGTGAGGAGACAAGGCGAGCGGATCACGGGCTGGAGAGCCTTGGCTAGAGAGCATCTGCGCAAACTCGAGATCTGCCATTTCCTGCTCCTGTCTTTTCATAGCTTTGATTTGCTCTGCAACAAAGTCATCATCATCCCTGTCGAATGTTATCATCATTTATCCCCGTGATTAGGCCGAGAGAGTAGTTTACCTAGTAAGGTCGATGAAATCTATCTGGTCGAGGTCTGGATTGTTCTGGGCTGAGGTCATCTCAAAAGGGTCTCCAGATGACGCTGGAGACACCCGACGAGTCTTGAATTGCCCATCATGAGTAGATAGACGAGCTGAATCAACGCCTCGCTTCCGGTTAGGCAAAGAGAATGACCCCGCTTGGTTGAAGGCTTGGCTGTTTCTTGAAGGAGTGAACATGGCTTTGCGATCTTCGGACTGTCGACGTTCTTTGGGGGGGAAAGGTTAGTGTTTAGTTTATGATGCGGAAGAGCGGTTGTATATGACCGCCTGTAAATGAGGCCACAAGCCTCCAAGGAATGACAGGCGAACCGGGCTGTGGCGCGTAGAAAGGAAGCTGGCAGTCCTTTGTGATTGATAAGGGCAGTGACGGAGCACGACAAAGACAGACTCTTGCAGTCTTTGTGTAGCCGAGTAGGTTGCAACGACAAGAATAAGGCCGAGGCTTTGATGTATCTTTTCGAAAGGTGTTATGAGGGAGATGCGGGAGAGAGGTGGATGGATGGATGGTTGAGAAGAGATAGTTTCACACCAGTTACGTGTAATGTGATGAAATTCACGGCGAGAGACAGAACAGAGAGGCACGGTCAAGTGAATCAATCTCAGCTGGGCACGGCATAGACGGTGAATGTCAAGACAGGGAGAGACAAGAGAGAGAAAAAAAAAAACATAAATTTTCCATACCTGAGACCGACCGGGATGCCTCTTGGTTTCTAACCGGCGTCGTTGGCTGAGGCTCTGCAGGCATTCAGTCAGTCAGTCAGCCTGATTTTCAAAGACCCCCCCCATCATCCCCGCGGTAACTTGTGTATCGTCAGAATAATAAAAGAAAAAAACGTGGGGCTTACGATGAGGAGGGACAGTGAGGCGCTTCTTCTGCCTGACGGCGTGGAGAAGCTTCTTGAGGCGGTCGATCTCGTTGCGGGCGTCCTCTCGCATGTCTTGGGCTCCTTCGTAGGTCGCGTCCTCAAGGGAGTCGAGGATGACCTTTTGTACGGTCAGCTCCTCGTTGAGCTCGTCGACGCTCATGTCGGTGTCAGCCATTTTTTTTTTCTCGGGGGGGGTTGCGCTTTCCGCCTGCAGCGAGGCAAACAGGACACGAAAGGGTGCAGGAAAAAAGACGGCGACGGCCAGGGCTTTTTTTCGATCGGTCAGCGAGGGCGGGCCAAACAGGGCAAGGGGCCGCCCATCAGTGTTTGAGGAGCTTTAAAAGCCGCGTCAGGCGTGGTGTTGATTGCGGGAGGGAAGGCGTGCAGGCAAAGCAAGCAAATGGAACCTATGGAAGTCCCGGGGCAGGGGTTTATAGTGGTTGACCCGGTGGGAGGG